>CAUYQU010079537.1:0-79557 GCA_963574635.1 Cheracebus regulus | reverse complement strand
AGACGCCGAGCCCGCAAATAAGAATGCTCCCAGGTGGATTTGTTGGTAAATAAGACATCTCGCGTCGAGAGGAAAGTTCCTCCGGGGGCCGCTCGCCAGGGCGAGGGCGAGGGCAACGAGAGGTGAACCGCGTCGCTCGCCGCAGCCTCCCTCACCTGTGCTGGACTCTTTTTTTTTTTTTTTTTGAGACAGAGTCTTGTTCTGTCGCCAGGCGCCTGGCTGGAGTGCAGTCTCTGCAATCTCCACCTCCTGGGTTCAAGCAGTTCTCCCGCCTCAGCCTCCCGAGTAGCTGGGACTACAGGCGCATACCACCACGCCCAGCTAATTTTTGTATTTTTCAGTAGAGACGGGGTTTCACCATGTTGGCCAGGGTGTTCTCAATCTCTTGACCTCATGATCCGCCCACCTTGGCCTCCCAAAGTGCTGGGATTATAGGCGTGAGCCACTGTGCCTGGCCAAGTAGTTTTTAAATATAATTCTAATTAGCTAGCTAAGTTTTGTATGGTTTTTGTGTGAGGTCTTGGGAAGGCGAGTTTCGTAAATGCATTGATCCCGTAGAAGTTTATATATTACTCTTCCATTAGGATCTGTTTCATGTTTTGAGTTTTTCTGTAGACTGATAATATGCTTTGAAAATGTCTGAAATTGGGAGTTAACAAGGCATGATCTTAAAGAAAGTAGTTATAACGCCGAACAGTACTGTATTTAAAAAAATTGCTTAGGCTGGGTGCAGTGGCTCACGCCTGTAATCCCAGCACTTCAGGAGGCCGAGGAGGGCCGATCACCTGAGGTTAGGAGTTCGAGATCAGCCTGGCCAACATGACAAAACCCCGTCTCTACTAAAAATACAAAAATTAGCCAGGCGTGGTGGCACTCGCTTGTAATCTCGGCTACTTGGCAGGCTGAGGCAAGAGAATTGCTTGAACCCAGGAAATAGAAGTTGCAGTGAGCTGAGCCAAGATCTCGCTACTGTACTCCAGCCTGGGTGACAGAACCAGACTCTGTCTCAAAAAAAAAAAAAAAATTACTGCTTAAAAATACTGTACTAGAGGTATGGTACCATATATTAGATTAATATTATAGGTAAGGACTGATTAAATTCCTGTTAAAATGATGAAATGAATTAGCAGGTAGTCCTTTAGAGTACTGGGAACTCTAGTAAATGGTTGTCTGAATATGGCTATTGAAATTAGTTCTTTTTTTTTTTTTTTTTTTGAGATGGAGTTTCGCTCTTGTTGCCCAGGATGGAGTATAATGGCGTGATCTCAGCGCACTGCAACCTCTTCCTCTCAGGTTCAAGTGATTCTCCTGCCTCAGCCTCTCGAGTAGCTGGGATTATAGGCATTTGCCACCTTGTCTGACTAATTTTGTATTTTTAGTAGATACGGGGTTTCTCCATGTTGGTCAGGCTGGTCTGGTCTTGAACTCCTGACCTCAGGTAATCTGCCCTCCTAGGCCTCCCAAAGTGCTGGGATTACAGGTGTGAGACACTGTACCCAGCCTATTTAAATTAGTTCTATCTTGGATAGCAGGCATAGCTTTTTTCTCCAAAAGGTGAACTTCTTCACATCATTTCTAGTAAATATTTTTTGCTCACTAGAAAATTATTCTTTGTTTTACAAAAGATATTGAATCAAGGCACTTTCTTTGGCTCTACTAGGTTGCTATTTAAATGTAATTCAAACAACCGTCATTGAGGATAACTGCTTTTTTTTTGTGATGGAGTCTCACTCTGTTACCTAGGCTGGAGTTCAGTGGCTCAGTCTTGGCTCACTGCAACCTCCGCCTGCCAGTTCAAGCGATTCTCCTGCCTCAGCCTCCTGAGAAGTTAGAATTACAGGTGCATGCCACCACGCCTGGCTAATTTTTGCATTTTTATTAGAGATGTGGTTTCATCATGTTGGCCAGGCTTGTCTCGAACTCCTGACCTCGTGATCTGCATGCCTCGGCCTCCCAAAGCGCTGGGATTACAGGCATGAGGAACTTCGCTTGACTGAGGATAATTGTTAATACATCTTGTTTTCTTTGAAGTCTCCTAGCATATATTACTGTACTGGTGACTGACAAGGAAGAGGTTTTGGCAAGGTCCAATCCTGTATATTTCTGCTAAAGTATCCTAGGCAGTTCCTAGGATAGGAATACCTGACTCATGCCTCTTGCTACCAGGAACCTTTGCAGCCTCATCCAAGAAATGCGGAACACACTTGTTTCGTCTGTAGAAGTAAAGTTTTGATGGTTAGATTTCCAGGCAAACCTTTAAAATCATGTTAAACTATAACAGAGGGAAATAAAGTAGTATTTGTTATTCTGTTTGCAGAGTCAAGTGAGATTTCAGGTAATGGAATCATAAAATGTTAGCACTGCAGCACATCTCAGGGCTGCTGTCTGGAAAGGCTATGTGACCTACCAGATAAGATTAGGTCTGAATTGAGAATCTGGATTTCTTGACTATATCCAGTGTATTTTCTGGCAAGCCATGTGTTATTCTAACGTAACTGTTAGGTATATAAATCCAGAGGATGCAGCCTTTTTTCTTTTGTTGATATTTAAATTATCAGTTGGATATTTAAATTATGTCCTGGAACCTGAAGATCTTTCTCAGCTTCCCTTTATATGGTTGGCAAGTTTGCTCATGAGCCCTCTTAAAACTGCAAATTTAAGCTGGACACAGTGTCTCATGTCTGTAATCACAGCACTTTGGGGAGGCCAAGGTGGGAGGATTGCTTGAACCCAGTAGTTCAAGACCAGCTTGGTCCCTAATGGGAGATCCTGTCTTTACAAAAGCAAAACAAAATTAGCTGGGCATAGTGATCTGTGTCTGTAGTCCTAGCTACTCAGGAGGATCACTTGAGCCTAGAAGGTCAAGGCTACAGTGAGCTGTGACGCACTCCAGCCTGGACAACAGAGCCAGATCCTGTGTCAAAAACAAAAAACACAACAACCCCCACACATAACAACAACTATGCAAATTTGGTGTTCTACTCCCTGGCCCCACCCCCCCTTGGTTGTGGTTGTTGTTATTGTTATTGAAACAGAGTCTCGCTGTGTCACCCAGGCTGTAGTTCAGTGGTGCAATCTTGGCTCATTGCAACCTCTGCCTCCCGGGTTCAAGCAATTCTCCTACCTCAGCCTACCGAGTAGCTGAGACCACGTGCATGCCACCACCCCCAGCTAATTTTTGTATTTTTAGTAGAGTCAGGATTTCACTCTGTTAGCCAGGCTGGTCTTGAACTCCTGACCTGTAGTGATCACCTGCCTCGGCCTCCCAAAGTGTTGGGATTACAAGGGTGAGCCACTGCCTCCAGGCTTCTGCATATATCTTTCATCAGAGTCAGTTGGAATTTTTTTTCTTAAGTGAAAGCAAGTTTATTAGGAAAGTAAAGGAATAAAGAATGGCTACTCTATAGGCACAGCAGCTTCAAATGGGTTTTTAATCTCCAAAAAGACTAAAAACCACTGTCCTACCATCTTAAACATTATTTTAATCTCAGCAGATGGCCAGAGGACTTGTCCTGCAGAGAAAATAGAAATCTTATGTGTGAGTTCTTAGGGATTTCCTTCAAGGTATTAAAACAACAGATCCCTGCTACCCTCTTCACTATGCATCAGGAATTACTTGATCTTTTCAACAGTCTTTCAGTAATTCTGTTCTCCCCAGGTTAGATGAGAAAACAGTTGGAGAGATAAACTTGCGTCATATTATATGGTTATGGTAGGAAGAACCGGGATTCAGATACAGGCGATCTTGAATGTAGAGCCATTGTCTCTCCAGATTTACCTGTTTTAGTTATTGCCCTTCTCCCCTCTAATCTCTAGAGAAGCTTTACTTTTCCCTTTGCCAAACGTAACTTTTGCTTTCCATTCCATTTCTTTCTCTTTCTTTCTCTCTTCTCCTCTCCCTTCTCCCCTCCCCTCCCCTCCCTTCCTCTCCCTTCCTCTCCCCTCCCCTCCCCTCCCCTCCTTCCCTTCCCCTCCCCTCCTCTCCCCTCCCCTCCCTTCTCTCTAGTAATTGTCCTTATTTTCATACTTCCAGTCTCCTCTCCACTACCTCCTCTTAGCATCCAAACTTATCAAAGGTTTTCTCTCATTTAAAAAAAGAAAAAAGCAGTAAAATAACTTTTTTTTTTATTACAGTCCAGAGGCCTTTTATTTATTTATTTATTTTTTAACACCTGTTATGTCATGAATTCATAGGGAATAGGTTCCAGCAGCTCAGGTTCCTTCCCATTGGTTCTCACAAAGTGTGCTTCTTTGGGTGTAGCAGGCTGGCGCTTCAGCTGAACCCAGGTATCTTTCTCTTTGGCTTCTTTCTTTTTCTGATCATTTTCCTTCATACGTTTTAGGAAGCTATCTTGGCTCTTAGAGTGCTTAATGTGCTCAATATGCACATTAATTCTCTTGGCAAGAATCTTGCACTTAACTTGTTTGTTTACAACAATGCCAGGAGCATGCTGGGTAACACTGTAGACTCTTCCAGTTTTGCCATGATAACATTTGTGGGGGATTCCTTTTTGAACAGTACCCATTCCCTTGATGTCTACAATATCACCTTTCCTATAGATTCGCATATATGTGGCCAAAGGAACAACTCCATGTTTTCTAAAAGGCCTAGAGAGCATATATCGAGTGCCTCTCCTCTTTCCCTTTGTGTTCGTCATTTTGGCGAATTACTGGAAGATGGTGGTTCCCTACAACCTCTACTTCTTTATAATCAGTCTCCCCTTTACTGAGGATAGAAGCGATGTTTAGAAAGAGTGAGTGAGTCTAGACCAGTTTCTATGGGGCTAGTAGGGTGTTTTAAAACCAAGTCTGTCTCTTCTGGCTAGAAGTCTTGTATATTCGCAACATAGGGTACATGGAGGAGATAGGGAGAAATAAGACTAGGGTAGATGAAATTTGTGACTGAAGTAGGGGCATCTGAGTAAGCAGGCCAAGGAATTTTATCTTGTGTGAGTTTTGGATTTTATCTCTGAATTTTATCAATTCAGAGGTAATGGGTAATCAACTGAAGCTGTAAAGTAGGAGAGTGACATGGTCTGTTTTTTATCTTATTTATTTATTTTTGAAACAGAGTCTCATTCTATCGTCCAGCCTGGAGTGCAGTGGCACGATCACGGCTCACTGCAACCTTCACCTCCTGGGTTCAAGTGATTCTTCTACTTCAGTCTCCCAAGTAGCTGGGACTACAGGCCCATGCCACCATGCCTGGCTAACGTTTGTATTTTCAGTAGAGACAGGGTTTCTCCATGTTGGCCAGGCTGGTCTCGGACTCCTGACCTCAGGTGATCCACTCGCCTTGGCCTCCCAAAGTGTCGGGATTACAGGCATGAGGCACCATGCCCAGCCTGGGTTTTTCTTTTACAAAGGTGACTTTGGTCATGGCAAAGATGAGATGGCATTAGTGAATACATGAAATTAATTAGACTGTTGTGAAAATTCAGGCAAGCTATGAGGAAGGTCTGGACTAGGTCGTAATGACAGAGATGGAGTGGTGGAGCCAGACAAGACAATTTTGAAGGATGATACATGGGACCAGCAGATGTGGCACAGAGAGAAAATATTAAATATAGTGGGTGCTCGACCAGTGCTGAATTAGTGAAAACAATGCTGAAAATGTCCATCTATTCTTCCTTCCTTCAATTGTCTGCTTTATCTCACAAAGGATTTGAAAAGTTAAGATTGACCCTTTGATGATCTTAAAGCCTAAGCACTCAGAAGGGCTTTGAAGTCAAATGGTAAGCAAGCAAAATTATTTCCTGTATCCTTGTAGTGGGGAATACAAGTCAAATCTCTTTTGAATATAAGACTTATTATAAATGGCAATGAAGGCAAAAGCATAGTAGCAGCAATTGCAGACACTTTCCTCCTCCACTTTCTCTCACTGTTCTGCAATGCAGAGGTGAGCCATGTGTAAAAACCACTTGACCCTCTCAAAGCTCAGGTTGATACAAGACGTGGTAGTGCTAGACTTGGTCTCTGGGGACCAAGGCTGGAGAGCTCATTCTGTCAATTAGAAAGATGCTTGAATGTCCAAGGAGATGGTTTGCTTAGACTGAGAGTCTGCAGTTGTGAAAAGAGGAGAAGGATTTAAAAAGAAAGGCCAAAGGAGAGACAATGAATACAGTATGCAAAGTTCCTGCTGGGAGCCAAAGGAACTTTCAAGAGTCCTTGCCTGGAAAAGTAGAAAAGGTAATAGTAAATGTAGTCCTCTCTAGGGACCAACCACATGAGAAAGTCCAGACAAAAGAGACTGAGGTAAAAGAGCAGAGGATATGGAATCTTTCTGGGCAATCTCACATCCTTCATCCGTTACCCTAATTTGGATTGCAGCTGTTTCTCAGCTCAGTTTTTGTTGGATTCTTTGACTAGCTTGAGCTGCAAGATGGTACATGTTGAAGAGGGAGTCAGCGTGCTCTGTGCTGGGATGGTAGGTCCGACAAGAATATGGCCTAGATAGCTAACTGGTGGGAAATTCTACCACCTGCAAAGGTGATGCACACAAACTCTACACTCTGCTCTTCCTGAGACCAGGGATGAGGCTGGTGATTTTTTAAGTGGGCGTGAAAGAAAACCTGTAATGGAAATGCAGCTGCAACTTCTCAGTAGTTAAAATTCCCTACACATGTTCAGTGAGACAGAGGTTTGTTCAATTTATTAAAAGTGTGTGGGCTGCTTTGATAGTTAATATAATGATGGAGAGGAAAGAATAAAACAATTTTATATGCTCAGTCTGTCCAGTCATTCCTTTTAAATTATGATAGGCAAAAAAGCAAAAAGTGAATATTGATACAGGCAGGAAAAATTGGATGTGTATTACAGGTTAATATTAAGTTCAGATTCCTTACTTTCTATTTGTTAATTTCATGAAAAATCACTTACTCTCCCTTTCTCTCTTTCTCTTCCTTTGCCTTCTATATTCTCATATGTATAAACACATAAAACTTCCCCCCAATTGCTGTTTTGTTTTCAACTTTGACCCTGATACTATTCTTGGTGGAAGACTTATTGAAATCCAAGATTTATATTCAATTAATAGAATTTGTAACTTTGTATATTAAGTAATTTTATGGGATAGAAATGACAATGTGTGATTCAAATGAAAAAATGGTCTTAGAAAGCTTTAAAATAATTGATATAGGTAAATATACTTCTGTATCACTTTGATGAAAAAATATTTTAAAATGTTGTTAAAATTGTCACACCTCCCTAGAAGTCTTAGGGTAATCTTTACTTTTGATGTAGGCAATAAGAAGAGAGAAATTACATTTTTGAAGGGAAAGCTGGAATAAAATTGATGGTAATTCTCAGTAGTGTGTGCAATAATTATAGAACCCTGGGGTTGAAACTAAACTCCTTCCTCCATTTCCAAATGGACTGTATCTAAATAATCCTAGAAATTAGTTAAGCCTCCTCTCTCTCTCTCTCTCCCACCCTGAGACCGTGAAGGACTTCTTCTACATATCCTAACCCTTCCTCAATACTCTATTAATAAATCAGAGAAGTAGGAAACAAAGCCCAGTGTAAGGATTTACAGCATGACTGAGATGTGTGTGATAAGGTTTATATAGGCAAATAGAGTTTTTTGGTCAATTATATCAGATGATGTAAAAAGGTGTAAGAATAATATTTTGAAGCAATGTTTAAAGAAATAAATGAAAAATAACTTCTCTTACATATTGATCCACATAGTTAAGCAAAGTTTGGAAACAAGTCATCCAAATTACCTAATCCTATGTAGAAAGAAAAGGGCTACATCTGCTTATTTTGGTGAGAAAGAAGTAAACTGACAAGCAAGGTGACAATTTCTTGTTTATAACTGTGATGTTATAAAATGAGGACCAGCTTGCAGCTACTAAAATAGTAAGTGACCTTCTGCAGCTCTGATTTCAACCACTCAGCAGGTTTTTTCCACCAAAGCGGCTTATTTTAGCTCTCACTAGACATTTCAGCAAATGGCGCTCTCCAAAGGCTACAGTGGCTTAGACACGGATTGCACGGGTAGTTTCGTTAGAATCCCACATCCTGGGAGTGGGGAAAAGTTGAGTATATCTTTAAAAACTGCTGCTTTCAGTGTTATTACTAAGAGCACCCGAGGCCCAACTGCACCAAGGCGAGAAAGCTGAGACTCAGAGCTGTATATAGTGCTAGAGGGTGTTGCTCATGAACGTCCTAATTCTCTGCCCCCACCTCCTCCCCTCCCTTTTTTTTCTCTCTCATGAGAAAGAGTGGTTTCTTCTTGTTGAACTATACCCTCTATTCATTTTCTTCCATAAGGGACTTTTTTTTTAAGTTGGAAGTATTCTTTCTAAAATACCATATCTCAGCCTCAATCAAAGTGATTAATGAATTTTTAATTTGTCACTTGCCTTAAGGATCTAGAGTACCACTGAATTCTCTGTTTAGTTTATACTACGAGTGCGAAAATGGAATTCTTAGGGGATTCATTTTGAATTAATGGCAGGATATTTCTATGGACTTGCTCAAGGCATGTTTTAAGTGACTACATTAGGTTTTCATAATATCAAGATTTCTCAGAATATATACTCTTAGGAGGTAACAAAAGCATATTAAAACAATTGGTTGAAAGGTGAAACATTTAACCAAACGCCCACACATTTTTCCTTTTTCTCAACAGACCACCAGTTTTGTTTTCTGTCATTAGATAGAACACATCTACTGGTTTGTCATTGATGGCAATGTCAGAGAAGACAATGTCATTTAAAGACCTTTCTGATTTTTCTAATCCCTATTTAAAGATCATTATTTTTAGCATAAATAGAATTCTGCTGTCAGAATAAAACTATCAATATATTTAAGCTTAAAACAGCAGTCACTAGTGATCTGTAGATTCAAAAGAAGAGTAGTAGATTTAGCATTTTTTTCTTCAAGTTTTTTTAGGCAGAAATTGGGGGAATCAACAATTTATAACTTATTTGTTGGCTCAGTTCATGGTCCAACCACTCATTACTTCCTCCTAATTAATCAAGATAGCTTTCAATTTCCTTTTCATGCAAATTCTATTGCCAACTCTCATATCAGAGAATGGCATTTTTACTTCATGCAGATCTGAATATTCCAAGATCAATTTGTTTCTAGAGTTCTTCAGAAAAAATATGTTGACAAAATGTAAGATGATGCTGTTAACTTTTAAAAATGATGAAAATATAATAAAACACAGTTCAATAAAATAAGAAATGGAAAAAACAATTTAAAAAATCAGATTAATGCAAGTTATAGTAACATCTGGGCAAAGACTGAATGAATAGATTAATAAAATAATTAACATTTTCTCAAATTTGGGGAAGCTCAAGTAAGATAGCATTTTTTTTTCTGTTGAGTTGGAGTCTTGCTCTGTTGCTCGGCTGGAGTGCAGTGGCACAATCTTGGCTCACTGCAACCTCTGCCTTCCTGGCTTAAGGGATTCTCCTTCCTCAGTCTCCCAACTAGCTCAGATTACAGGCACGTGCCACCACACTTGGCTAATTTTTCTATGTTTTAGTAGAGATGGAGTTTCACCATGTTGGCCAGGCTTGTCTTGAACTCCTGGCCTCAAGTGATCTGCCCACTTTGGCCTCCCAAAGTGCTGAGATTACAGGTGTGAGCCACCACGCCTAGCCTCAAGTAAGAAAGCATTTTCTAATAGTAAGAAAGCAAAATAAAGCTGAAAGAACCTACATAGCATTTGTGTTTAAGCAGAGTATATCCAAAGTGGGGAGAAAAAATCACAAGCAGCAAAAACAAGTTAACTATCTAAGAGGGTGCTTTCTTTATTTAATAACAGAAAGCTGTTTTGGAACACAAGCATTTTGCTATATTGCAACAGTGTGTGTCTAATTTTTGGAAAATTACTGTTTCCTTTCTTGAAATCAGTTGACGAAATTGAGAAAGAATCTATTATAAAAAGATTACACTTAAAAGAGAACTTTTACAGTAAAAGATCTCCTTCACAGAACAATTAGAAAGATTAATTTACTGAAATGTCCTGCAATTGATGAGTTTTAAGGGAGTTATATGGTAAGACCAAGAAAGCCAACATGGCCCCTTTCAGTCTTGTAGTTTGTGTATTTGGGGAAGTTGCTTAATCTATTTAGCTCAGTTTCTTTGGGTTTGATCCTCCATCTGCAAGAGGATTTGGCATCAGCGATGTTTTCTAAGGAATGTGCGAAGCTTGACAACCTAAGTCTGGAGAGGCTACATGAGAATTTTCTTTCTTTCTTTCTCTTTCTTTCTCTCTCTCTTTTCTTTCTTCCTTCTTTCTTTCTTCTTTCTTTCTTTCTCTCCTTTCTTTTTTAAACAGACTCCTATTCTACTGCCCAGGCTGAAGTGCAGTGGTGTGATCTTGGCTCACTGCAACCTCTCTGCCTTCCAGGTTCAAGAGATTCTCCTGCCTCAGCTTCCCAAGAAGCTGGGATTACAGGCATGTGCCACCACACCCGGATGATTATGGTATTTTTAGTGGAGACAGGGCTTCACCATGTTGGCCAGGCGAGTCTTGAGCTCCTGACTTCATGTGATCCACCAGCCTCGGACTCCCAAAGTGCTGGGATTATAGGCGTGAGCCACCGCACCTGGCCAACATGAGAATTTTCTTTGTTTTGACTCATGAGGGAGAAGCCTTGCAGAGTTACAGAGGGTGAGAGTACAGTTTACAGCCTTAAAGGCACTTGAAGAATCTTAGGACAAAACAAAATAGTACAATCCAGAGGCCATTAAAATCTTCCTTTAGTCTCCTTAAAAACGGCACCTCCACATGCTACCAAAGGACAACTAATGGGTCACAGATGATGAAACCTCATTATGAGAATTGCTCAGGGCCATCATTAGGATTGATTTTTACCACTTGAATTTTGTTGACATATGGATTGGTTGTTAATTTAAACAGAAGCAATCCTTCCCCCACCTCGCTACCCTTTTGGATATTTAGTCAATGCATTTCTGACCTTTAGGAAGAACTAATTTAGAAGTAACCTTTGGAGGCCATTTTTATTTTTTCAAACACTCTAAATTTTAAAAAGTACTTTAGTTATTTAAATAATGCATTTAATTGACTAATATTTTAAAATGGTGTTTTTTTAATGTTTTTTTATTGTGTCAAATTGTTCCAGAACAAATCTTGCTGAAAACCAAATAGCAGTTCCCCAATAGGCCTTATAAACATGACTCAAATTTAAACAGCAAATTCGTGCTCCTCAGTATTAAGATTATGTTGTAAAGAGAAAGCTGACATTAAAAAATAAATAAAACAAACAAAACAAAAAAAGTTTTTCCACCTGGGAGTATTTCCAACAGGTTTCCTCACATTTGCAAACATCACAGAAATAAATCCTGTATTGGTTAGCAGAGTGCCTGTTAAATTGGTTGCATACCATGTGAATCACATTAAAGTATGCTAATTTCCATCAACCTTGTGATCGATTGGCATTTCTGTGTTCCATAGCCCATGTGGTATTTTAAGCCTTACCAGCTCTTCCAAAAATGGGTGCTTGAAAGTGTGGCTGATATAGTCACCCCGCCAGTGGAAAAGTAATTCAGAACTCTGAGAGTCAATGTCAAAGCTTGCAATGCCTTAAAAGTATGGCTTCTCTGCAATATAACATCTTGAAATACTGTTCAATGTGCAAACTGTCATTAGGGACTGAATCTGAGGTCAGCTCATAAATAGAAACATTCCCTCCTCCTCAAAGTCACAGGAAAAACCTCCTGAAATCTCCTTTCCTTTTGCTTACTGTAGAATATTTTATAACTACCATGGCTTTTGAAATTGAATGTATAAAATTGAGTTTGTTTTTCAGTAGCTTCTCAATAACATTTTTGTTGTTGTTGTTGGTAGATTTTCGAATCCTCTCATGATGCTCTGAATTCTAAGGCAAAATGTAATCCCAAACTAGTATCTCCAGGAGAAATCCACTGAGGAAGATAAATTTTGCACAATTTCAACTCAAAATTAAAAAGGTGCTTTAGAAGATTAATCTAATCTAGTGAATTGCTAGCACATTAGGAAAACTGTATTAACAGAGTCACAGGCATGTAGTGACTAATAGGCACACATGTACTATAAGCAGGTATGTATGTCTATGAGTACTTGAATTGAGCACATATGTGTGTGTGTTGTTTGTGATATAAATCCATATTTACATTTGTTTGAAAACTTGATGGTTACAAAGTGCTTTCTGTACATTCTACGATTTATTGCAGTTGTGGGGAAGCACTGCATGTATTACTAGGTGATTGTAGAACATCTTTGCAGAGGTATTGGAAGATATCTAGAAAGATATGGATTCAAATAACCCTAGGGATTAACTGTAGAGTCCTTGCTTCCAGGTGTCCTCTACAATAATTCACAGCCATAGACTGGTTAATACTGTAGTTGTAACTATGATAGAGACCCTAGGAATATGACAAATTGGCCCCAAACTGGGAGAATTCCTTTCTGAGACAGAAGGCAGGATTTTGGAAATAAGCAGGCTTTGGGAGATATTCTGAGGGTGGCACAGAACAAGGTAATATTAAAATTTCAGAAGAGTCAAGTAAGCCCCTCTCCAATGAGCCAGGTGACCTAGGTAGACTGGCTACTTAGTAGTCAAGAACACATCTTCTGCTGGGCATGGTAGCTCACACCTGTAACATCAGCACTTTTGGGGGGCTGAGGCGGGTGGATCACCTGAGGTCAGGCCATCCTGGCCAACATGGTGAAACTTGTCTCTACTAAAATACAAAAAATTAGCTGGGCTTGGTGGCATTCACCTGTAGTCCCAGATACTAGGGAGGCTGAGGCAGGTGAATCACTTGAACCCTGGAGGTGGAGGTTGCAGTGAGTCGAGATCGCGCCACTGCACTTCAGCCTGGCAGCACAGCAAGACACAAGACTCCATCTCAAAACAAACAAACAAACAAAAAACTATCTTCATTTTATGAACATATTTGCTTTTCCTTCAAGAGGAGCTTGGAAGTGATCAGGTTGTAGTGGACTGGTGAGGACAGGTGTATTTGCCCTGAAGTGGCATCTGTACAGCTGCTCACTCTTTAATTGGATTGTACCTGAACTTGGAGTGGTTTGGGATTGGCTACTACCCTTTCCTTGAGCTGCTGCTGGTTGTCGTTAACGTTCATTTTAATCTGATTTCTTGTTTTTTTCAGAAGGGTGGGTGGAGGGAAAAGGCTGGTGCACAGTTCTGATTTGACAGTTGTTAACTGTGTGTTTGGCTGGGTCATTTCACTCAGCAAAAGCCCTGAGTGTCGTCGTGCTCCTCAGGAGGGAGGCATGCTGGCTACTGCCAGAGACAAGTTAGTCAGCAGCATTCAGAATTGTCTCATTGCTTCCAAGTCCCCTGTTCTCTTCTATCTGTGTGGCATGGCTGTAACAAGGGGGGTATATTTATGCACATGACCAAAGCTCTCTGGAAGATGAGAGAACCATAGTCTTTAAAGGTCATTTGGTCCAATTGTCTTATTTTTCAGATGGTGAGACAGTCGCAGACGGCTGGACTAATTTTGAGTATGTTCACGTGGCTAGTTTGTGGAGATAGGACCCCCAATCTCAATGTACTTTCCCTAAACTGCCTGCAAAGGGTGAGTGGTTGGGGTGGGGGTGATAGAAGGGTTGGATGACAATGAAAGTTCATAAGATGTCTCCTCTCAAGGCGAGGAAGAAAGAGCTAGACACTGAATTTTCCTCATATTTTTCAAGTAATTTTTCTTGCTAGTTTGGTCTACTTCTATCTGTTTTAATGCTGTATTGGACATTTACTTCTAAATGGAATGCCTACCTGTATTTGATACAGGTTCTCTCACAGGACAGAGGAAATATATAGCAAGAGTTAAGTTCTGTTCTCTGTATCACTTCTGCATGGGTAGTTAGATGTGCATAATAGTTTTAAACAGTATAAAATATTTATCCTTAAAAGCATATGCCATTAAAGGTGCTGCTTTAAGACCAAAGCATCTGCTTGGGGTTCTTAATAAGACACAATTGAAACACCACCAATTTTAATAGAATTCTGCAAAATAAGCACTACTAGTAAAATCTTCTGAATTTTTATGTAGCCTTAATTGAATGAAGTAGTACATGACAGGGACTGCATCCCTTTTAGGCCAATACCTCTTTATAAGCTCCTCTAACTATAATACTCAGTTTCTGTAATAGGATAATTTTTTTAAAAGACATTTATATTTATTTATGATGCTTAACATTATAGGTTCTAAAAACAGAACACGAAAGGCATATGAAAATAAGTCTATGTTAAAGATATATAAGAAGGGACCAGTGAATTCACATTTCATTGTCTTTATCTGGAGAGAAAATTACTGAATAGAACAGCAAACCAAGATGATGTCTGTAAAAGGCAACGTATACACTTAGCATTGTAGCTTATTTGATGGATTTTTTTAAAATATAAAAAAGCGTGTTGTTTGGCTGTTTGAATTGTCTTGTTGTCTGGGACCTTGTAGCTACATTGCCAATCACCTTTCAGCTTAAATGAGCTTTCATTAAGAGTATTAGTCCTGCAGAATCCCCCAACTCATCCGAGCTTGTTAGTGATGGAGCTAAGACAAGATGTTCTACTTTCCTTTTCTGCATGTTTGGGGAGCATCTTTTAGCTAGCTTCCTCTCTGTGCCACCAACCACTGCAAAATGTTATTCCGAAAGCTATAACACATCCATCACGCCAGCTTGATGTAAAATTCCAGCTAAACCCAGTTAATACTGCTGTCTAAATATTAATTTTTGGCTTACTTGTTGCCATTCTTTCATTTCATGGTTTATTTTTCCTATGGTTTTAGAACAACCCAAGGATGTAACTCCTGAAACATTTCATGGTTTTCTGTTTGCTTATCCACATTTTATTTCTATTCTCAATAGAGGAATAGAACATTCCTGATAAGAAATGTGGCTCAGGTTGATCAATACCTGCCATCTCCCTCACTTCCAGAAGAGTGGGGTATCATCATGCCCAGAACGTATACTATATGATGTTGTGAATTTCTATCACTATTTATTTTCATGGTGTCTCCTAGATGGTGAGGGCAGAAACCTTGTTCTGCTCGTCTCGAATCTATGGAGCATTTCAAAAATAGGTATTGGGAGAAATGCCTGGCAGTCTAGGACAGTGACTTAAGCTTAACCTTAGAATTTAAGCTTTGCCACTTAACTAGCTCTGTGTCCTAGGACAATCACTCACAGTTTTGGACTCTCAATTTATTTGTACAATAAAATTGTTTCTTCACTGCTCGCCTGGAGGAATTGGTGTCAGGCTCAAAATGACTAAAATGCATGAAAGGATTTTCTACATTTTTCTCCATGTATCAAACATTATTATTAGGGTCCCTAACCCAGGAATTCTGTAGTTCTACAAGTGAACTTTTAACAAGACAAGTTTGTGTTTTTGGGGGGAGACTATTCCTGACTCTGATAATATTTGAAAACTGACCTTTTGGGATCTGCCTGCAGTTGCTTATATAGTTGTGTTATGGTTCTTAAATGTGTGTTTTTATCAAAAATTGCAATCCATGAGATCTTATTCTATATGGACTGATCTAAAAACTGGTTTTTAAAAGTGATCTGCTTTTAAGATGACCCAATATCAGAAGCATAATGACCTAGTTGTACATATTTCATTATTATCTTAGAATTCAGAGGAAGCACAGATCAGGACTTCTGGTAGCCAAGAATAATGTTAAATTTTTTTTTGGTGTGATGTGATCTTGAATTCACCCAGTCAGGATGTGGCAAAATCTGATTTTCTGTTTCATATGCATAGGGTTTTTTCTGTGGCAGCTTGCCACCAACCAGATTGGTTTAGATGCCCATTAATTAAATCAAGTCAAAATGACAGCATGCATACTCTGAAAGCTCCAGTTTGTAGCACCTAGAAGGAGGTCAGTAGGCAGCAAACACCAACCCTGTTTTGCTGTGAGAATGGCAGTCAAGTTGTGAGGGGCTGCCATTGGTGAGAGGCAATGTCTATGATGGTTAAAAGAGTGGGTTTTGATGTTACTCAGGTATGGGCTCGTATGTGTTCTTTGCTTTTTACAAGTTATGTAACTTCTAAGCCTCGAATTTTTTCATCAGTAAAATGAATATACAAATACATAACAGGCATAATGGGATTGTCATGAGAATTAGAATAGGACATTGTTCATCACAGTGTAGATACTTTATAAAAGGTACTTTATATTATCTTCAATAACCAGTGATATTAAGTAATAATTATAATATAAATTATATCACTAATAATGATGCTTACACATGATAGGTATTGTACTAAGAACTCATAACTATTAACTTATTTAATTCACACACACAGATAAAGACTATTATTGTCCTGGGTTGACAACTGAGACTCAGAAAAGTTAAGTAAATTGCTTAAGGGAAAAGGCACAATTGGGTTTTGAACGCAGGCACTTTGACTCCAGAAGCAAAGTTTTTAGCCACCGCCTTATACCACTGATGCCTTCCCACCCAGTGATACTGTCAAGGACTTAATATTTTGGTGAAATGAGTGGCAATGTTTTGAACGGTGCAGGAAATACATTACATTACACTCTTGTGGCTTGTCATAGGTACCTAGATTCAACACTCATAGAATGGGTTTGTGTCCACTAGGTGGCATTGCTGTTTCAACGAAATGAGAACCAAGCCACTGTTTACGCTTAGGGGTCTGCTAAATTTGAGAGCACTGGCAAGACAGTCTATTTGCATCCCTAAATGTCTGATGGAAAAATCCTCCAAAATTTGGAACATAATTAGAGGTACCTAAAGACTAATGGTATCTTGAAATAATTGAGAAAAATATACATGACTTAATTTTGCATGTCAATGTCTGTGCAGAATATCTGGATAAATTTTGAGATTCTCTAATCTAGTTCTATCAGTTCATAGAATAGACTCAGGGTCAGAGAGGAAAAATGACTTGTTCAGGGTGACCCAGACATGATGGTTTGGTTGTAGTTCTCTTTCCATAATATTTCTTGTGGTTGCTAAGTCAAAAAAAGCTGTGATTTATGAGTTCTTAGAAGACTCCCCTTTTGAATAAAGGGCAGAAGATTGCTCCACTGTTGTGAGTTTTTGTTTCATAAGGAGTGAAACATATGTTCCAAATTAATAGTAGACTCAGGAACTTAGATATTAAGTTGTATACATGCAAAGAAAGGTGCTTTTTCTCTCTTGAAAAGATTGAGTGGCTTTGGTTTAAATGACCGTCCCTATTAGTTGACAATGCAGTTTATGAACTGAGACCCATGGCAGGTAGCAGGTTAACAGAGGAGTGGAGGGATTCTGGAATCCGGCTGTCTGAGGTGAACCCTGGTTCTGTCATTCAGTAACTATAGGACTCTGGGAAGTCATGAGATATCTCTATACCTCTGTTTCAGCATCTGTATAACAGAAATACTATTGTAATTTAGCTTTTAAGATGTTTGTGAAAAGTAAATGTGTGAAGAGCCCAAGATAGAGTAAAAACAAGGTTAAGGATGACAGTAATAATTGGCTATTTTTGTTCTTATAGTTGATGTTTAGTTTTTTTATGTCTCTCAGCTGTGCAAGTCATTACAGGTGCTTTGTCAACAATGTTACTCACTGTCACATGCTGAATTGCAAAAAGGAAGAAATAACACTTCAGGTTTATAACTGTGTAACATCGCTTCTTCCTCAACCAGATGGTACAAGTAGCCAAGAATATGGCCATATATTTCTTTATGCGTTCACAGCAGCTTAATTTAAAACACTTGTAGGCTTTAGGCTCCTATTTGCAGGTTAGACAGAGCAGGTGACTGAGAGCCTGGCATAAAACAATAATAGCTAAGCATTATTGAGCACTTCCTGAGTGCCAAACATTGCTATGTTTTACACGTATCAACTCATTTAAGCTTTACAACATCCCTGTGAGCTACAGACTAATGCTTTCCCCCTTGTAAAGATGAAGGAACTGGGATTGAGAAACTTGCTCCAGCTTAAACAATAAGCCAAAGAGTCAGGATTTAAACTCAGGTAGTGCGGTTCTTAATCACTCAGCCCTGCCACCTCTTGGGGGAAAATGTAAAGAGCCCTCGAAGATTCCTGAACTCTATCCTGCTTCCTCCAGTAGGCTAAATATTGCAGTGAAGCCTGGGATCACCACTGTCTGCTTAGCTCTTCTAGGCTACTGTTAACATGCCACCCTGTTACCCAGGAGAGCAATGTGTTAAACCTACTTCAATATTTTTATGGCAGTTAGTTGATGAGATTAACTGGTTAAACATTTAATAGACTCCTGAGTTTGATGGAGTAAAACAAAGTTGCAGCGGGTCAGAAGAGAGCTTGCCTAAGACAGGGAACTCTTGATCACTCCTTAGGAATCGAAGGAAAGAGGATCAGCTTTCTGATGCGATCATGCCTATGACTAGCTTATTTGTTGCTCTTGTGTTCTGTAACATTCCAGACTACACTCTTTTCATTGCTGTAATTCAGAATCCCATATGGAATTCTTGAATTCAGATTTACAAGAGCCTTGGCGGTCTTCTGGTCTATCGCCCTGACTTCACCAAGAAGGAAGCTGAGATACTGCTTGCTTAAAGTTTGTCCCCATTTATCTTAGAGGAGGAGTTGGGCCCCTGTTCATTTGGTTATTCCACACTGTTTCTCTATCTTTCAGCAATTTCACTTTGAATAGCATCAACTTTGAATACATGCCGAAATTTCCCTGTTTATACCAATAACATTTTTCCTTCAGTGCGAACCCAAATTCAACAGATAGCATCTGTTCTTTACAGATAGCATCTTTCTATTTATAATTTATTCTTTCTTCCTTTGCTTGAAATAAACTTTTATGGGGCAGAGAAAAAATGACATTTATTAGAATATATTTAAAAATCAATTTCTTTTCTCATTAGAAGCCGTGAATTCAAGTAATTCAATTTAGATGTAAGAAAATACCCATACTAAATAGGACCAAGGTAAATTCAAAGCAGCAGAATCACAAAAAAAAAAAAAAAAAAAACACTGGTAGGAGACTTCCACTTACCGATTTCAGTCATGGTTATCCCTGGTGCTAACTGCCCGTTGTTGAAAGAGCTATAGGTAAACAAGTTGGGTACGGATGTGAGGTCATAGATAGGTTCTTGCTTTATCTGTTTGATTCCAGTCATGTCAAGTCCTGACTGATCAGGGGACGGCTGACCGGAATCAACGTTGTAATAACCCTCAGACTTGGGCAGGTCAATGACATGCCCGTTGGCATAAGTGCCGCTGGTCTCGTTGTTCAGGTTGCTCAGGCCATTGCTGACGCTGCTGCTGTACACCCTGGCAAGGGCTTCCGCCTCCCCACTCTGCTGCTGCCGCTGTTCTTGCAGCCGCTGCTGGTGCTTCTGCACCTCAGCATACAGGCTGTCCCTTTGCTTCTTGGACATCCTCCCAAACTTCACAGCTGGTTTGGAGAGAAAAGCAGAAAACAGCACTTGTGGTTACCATTTGCGTTAACCACCTCAGGTACGATGGGTCATGAGATGGTCGTCCCTTCGACATCAAACGCACAAATGTCTAGCACCATAACTTCAGACTCCACATTTGGGGAAAGGTTATATTCAGAGGGTACCTATCCTGGTTTATGCTCAAGGTGAGAAACAAATCTAAGCCAGGAAGAAATATAAAAACTTATGTATGCATTTCTCATTGCCATGAAGTTAGAAAGCATATTTTCCTCTTTTTTTCTTACCTGTGAAAAAAATGCAAAAAACCAAATTACCAATAGTACTTGCTATAAAAATATTAACCAACACTCAAAACTAACTTTTCCCTTAATCATTAGGATTACTAGATTACCAGATTGGACCCTAGTATTTCACTTTCAGACCTATTTTCTGTTTTCTTTCTTAAATTTCTTTTTAATTTTTACAATATCTTTCTTTAAGAGACAGGGTCTTGCTCTGTTGCCCAGGCTGGAGTGCAATGGCATGATCATAGCTCACTGAAATCTCAGGTTCCTGGGCTCAAGCAGCCCTCCCGCCTTAGTCTTCTGAGTAGCTAGGACTACAAGTACATGTCACCAGGTACACGTCACCGGGTCCAGCTAACTTTTTTATTTTTGTAGAGATGGGGCCTTGCTATATTGCCCAGTCTGGTCTTGAAATCCTGGCCTCGAACTCCTGGCCTCAAGCAAGTCTCCCATCTCGTTCTCCCAAAGTGCTGGGGTTACAGATATGAGCCACTGAACCCGGCCAGGTCGATTTTCTAAATGCTGTGTTGGGTTAAGACCAAAGACATGGGGCTGGGTGATAAATATACTTTTAAGCAATGGCATCATTTGCCTTCAGTTGGCTTTTGGGATCACATGATAAGAATCTTTGGAAAACAGTAATTTGGGGCATCCAATGCCAAGCAATGAGCAAAACAGTAACTATCTTTTCTCATTCTGCCACTCCCAAGCTTTATTTTTCCCATCTCTTCTGGCAATATTCTCAGGCAGTCTGAGGAAGAAGAAGGAAGTGCTGCAAGTAGTCACAGAGTAACATAAAGGTGCTTTCATTTCAGTGTGTTGTTTCTTAAGAAACTTAACCTCCTGAACTGTTGTGAATATTGACATTTTTCCTCACAAGTTGTCAACTGCCTTTTTAGGATGTGAACATCCTGAGTCACTGGCCTACCTTGTTTGAATTATCAAGCACTGTTCAGCTCATGCTAATGGTGGGGACTATGACAAACTTGAGGCGCCCTCTCTGAGTTTCTGTTTTCTGTTCTTTTGTGACTGTATTCCTACCATCTCTTGGTGTTAGGAGCTCAGAGAATGGAAAAGGAAGGAAATGGAGTTTAGAAAAAGGCTCAGTTCCTGGATTCAATAATGAGGGTTGACGCTCTTCTGAGAATATCATCTAAATGGTGAAGTGCTTCAGAGCTCTCTACCACAAAAGGAACACAGAAGAAATTCCCTCAGTGAAAGAGCTGCCATTTACCCTCCTCCTCAAATATTCTGCCAAAATTCATTTTCTTCTTCCATTGGGTACAGAGCTACCATACTTATCTGTGTATAGGCTGATCAGAATGGAGACCATACCTCCCAACTGCCATCACTGGCAGGTGTGTAGGTGATTAAGCTCTGATTAATGGGAAGTAAATAGAAGTGTTGCATTCACTCCCAGGTATTGGGGCATGTTTTCCTCCTTGACTGCTTGATTATGGATGTGAGGGGAGGGGTTGAAGAAGACAAACTCTTTCTGATCTTTTTCATTCTTCTTAAAAATCTACATTCTGACTTTCTGATGCTGCCTTACTAGGTAAACAAAGTGATAATTATCTAGTAATTTTTTCTGTGTGAAGAAGACAAACAATCTGACTCATTCAGACTAAACTCCCCTTTCCATCTTAGTGGTTGCTTTTATATGGTCTTGAATTATTTAGATTGTTGTATTTAACTTTGTTTGTAGAGACACTACCTTTATTAGATTTTGATTGTCAGAGACAAATTTATTTGCTTACTAATTGCAGTGACATTTCCAGTTTGTCTGTGTACCGAATTCTACAGTAACTTGTAGGGTAAGCTTCCTCTGTATCTTTATATTACATCTTTCCAAGCAATTTATTACATATTATTCTCTAGAGGAAAAAACGCCTTTTGTATAGGAAAAAATAAACAATTACAAATATTGATTCAGAAAGAACTTCCCCTTCTCCCCCAGGAAAGTAGTGCTTTTTATTTGCTGTCCTTCTGCCCTTTGCATTTGGGTGGATTCAGAATAGCTCTTCATTGTAGAGTTGTGGAAGTGAATACAAGGTTTGTATCCATTGCTATAGATCAAGATTTTTGTTATAGCTAGGGTACATTTACTTTCTGATTTATTTTAGTAGAATAGTTTTGCATTTTATTGGTCCAAAATTTATAGGAATTAAAAATTAAGAATAAGAAGCTCTTCTAACATAAATACAGAAATGCAGTATTTTTTGAAAAAATCTTTTCTATTTAATCCTTGCTTTAGATTTCTGTATACACTTTATTTAGGAAATATACTTTGTGGAGGACTGATTGCATTAATGACCCTGATTCCTCCTGTTTATTTCTTTCCACGCCTTTCCCTGTGTCAATTTTCAGTGCTCTTTCTTTCTTTGCAGGCATCCTGCCCAGAGTCATGTGACCCACTGGGGACCAATGGAATACTGACAAATGTGACACAGCAGAGACTTGAAAAAGGCTTGTGTGATTGTGCAGCTCACCATGATAAGGACATGCCTGAGCTATCTTGCTGGAGGATAAGCTTGCTGGGGGATATGCGAAGCAGAGCCAAACCTCTTTGGTCCTCCCAGGCAAGGCTATCTACAATTAGCAGAGCTATAGAAGTGACCTGCAGCTGATGTATGCAGAAATCTGCTGTTAACCACAGACATCATAATCACAAGCTAACAATGTCAAAAGAGTATGCTGCCAAGACCTCTGCCATGGTAAACATCTAAAAACTCAACAAAGAAAAGCTCTGCATTTTTTACAAAATTGACTTATCCCGTCACTGAGCAACTGAAATATTTTCAAAGAAACAAAGTAAAACTACTACATTTTAGAGTTGTTTCAGGCATAATCCTAAATCAAAGACTTCACTGACAATGACTATAATACTATTCTAGAATTAATTTTCCATTTATTTCAGAAACACGGATGAGCCAGTGTTTCAGTTTTATGCCCCTTCTTGCAATAACAGTTGTGACAAATTTGGGGAAAAATTACATGACAAAAATAAACCTACCAACTTTCTTGATATAATTCATTTTCACTATTTGTAAGTACATTTGTTGTATTCATAGAACTATTTTAACAAAGGCCATGTTAATATTTCAGATATTAGCATTCTTTTTATCACTACATATTAATCAGACTGGCATATATTTTAACTGTTTGCCTCTCTCAAACCTGAATTATTCTGTTAATGACATTCACTTGAGTATAAAGACAGCCTCTTATTAAACTGCTACCTCTTAAAGAAACCAGCACAATTCTGTATACATTGCAAGTGCTTTATAAATATTCAGTGATGATGGTATTTGCTCATTATATGCTCTTAACCCTCATTTTGATCCCATAATAGCAAAGAACAATTTTATGTGAAAGTATCGGAAATCATTTCGTATTTACTTGAACTGTGATATTCTAAGTGGAATGGAAGTTTTTGATATAACTAAAAAATAAAGTCATAGCTCCTTCAAAGATTTCTATTTACATAAGACATGGACATGTGTTTTTGCTTTCGAGAGAACCCAATTGACTATCATCTATGACTTTCTATAAATTTCCAAAACTATTTTATCTACTATCATTGGTTCTAAAGTTCTCTGTATTTACATTTTGCTGCTTACCAGTGAAACTGGTCTTAATTTAACTCTTTTCAGCTTCAGAGATGTGCCTCTTCTGCTGCCCCTTTTTTAGTGCTATAGGCTTCGTATTAGAAATCTGATTCAGTCTACCTATGCCTACTCATTATTTTAAAATCTTGTCTCTCTTCTCCTTCCTCTTTTTCTCCAACAGAACTCTCTGTGATGATGAAATGTTCTCTGTGCTTTCCAATACGATAGCTGCAAGCTGCATGTGCCTAATGAACACTTGAAATATAGCTAGTGTGAC
The DNA here is from genome assembly GCA_963574635.1 of Cheracebus regulus. Lineage (NCBI taxonomy): Eukaryota > Metazoa > Chordata > Mammalia > Primates > Pitheciidae > Cheracebus > Cheracebus regulus. The sequence goes on along the minus strand of CAUYQU010079537.1, from coordinate 55,984 downwards.
TGAAGAACTGAATTTTAAATTTTGTTTAATTTAAATTCATTTAAATTTAAATTAGTTAAATAGTGACATGTGGATTGGGCAATGCAGTTCTGGATAGAAAAAGCTTAATCTGTGAAGCCTCTCCTTATAGGACAATTTCTGTCTTTTTGTAGAGACATGCCACTCAGGAGGACATATTCTAGTGAGTATCAATTTGTAGTAGCACAATTGGAAACAGTTACCCTGAAGATTCCTTTGTAAAGGGTGTAGGTAAAAGGAAAAAATAAATGATGGAAAAGATTAGGTGGGCATATGCATGCTACCAATTCACACACACTCACACAGAGACACACACATGTACACATGCCTTCACCTTTTTATACACATAAAGACACACGTATATGTAATTCCAAGTGGATTTGATTTTTGATTCTTTGCTTAAGCTAAATTTGAACAAATTAATTATTGATATATTTGATGACTACTGATATATTTGCCAAAGCTAATAAACCAGTATAACAGCAAAATTTCAGGACAGAATGAAAATCCAGTGTTTTCAACAGTTATTTTAAGCTATCTCCTAGTGGCCATGTTAAGTAGCCGTGTATGGTGAAATAAACATTCTTGTAGCCTAATCAACAGAAAGGAAATGCATATACCAAAACGAAGATGCCACTTTATCTCTGAGGGAAGTAGGGGGCTGTAGAAAGCAGTTAGGTGTGAGGACATCTCACTCTGGCTACTCGTACAATTTCTAAAGCACTTTAAAAATAGTTGCTGAATCAGAAGATGATAGGGATTATTCTGATTCAGAAATAACCCTGCCTTTCATTCTTGAGTGCTTACTAGACATAAGTAATCAAACATAATTTCAGGGCTTTTGAGTCGTTCAGTACTACATACTAGGCATTACTTATCGATAGGAGATAAAACCTATTCAAAGTCTTTGATATTAGTTTAATTTACTTGGCATAAGGTACCCTTTCTAATCAAGGTTCAGACCAAAGTTTCTCTGTGTGATGTAGTGAAAAAGCAGCTTTTTCCCTTAGAGAGAATCATTTGTTTTTTTCTTCTGCTTGAGCCCCTTCTTCTCCACATTCCCCACCCCACCCACACCCCTGACCCTTTCTCCTCATGATTAATTTCACATAAGATGTGCTTAGGAGGTATTTTGGAAGATGTCCCAGGCAGCCTCAGGATTGTCTCTGGACCCAAAGTTGAAATGAATCATTATTCTTAATCCTCAGTGTCCTTAGACACTATATTGCTTTTATTTGCATAGAGGTTTATGTGCTGCAACGAATTCCTTCCTCCTTGAGAATAAATTGTGGCTCTGTTAAATGACTCTTCCACCCTCTCAACACATTTATTTTATGTTAGGGGATTAAGACCATCTAGATTTTGTGGGCTGATGTCACTAAATCTGCTGAATCTACCTTGGATCATATATTCCTCTCTTGTCCATGATTCTGTTCACCAGCACAGACTCAGTCCTGTCCTTCCAGAAAGATACTTCCTTTTATTGTAGGAGGAAGTAACAAAAACCAAATATCCTATGACTTATCTCTTTGCACAATTATTAATGGGGCTTTTCAGACACTGTGAATTAATGTGCTACCTACTGCCATATGGTAGACATGAAGTTCAAAATCATCAACTCAAATTCCCACATAATTATACCAAATAAGTATCGAAAACCACTTAACCCTCTCTCTGAATTTATTTGCCTTGGTTATACAGAAGTACACATTGCTATAAATTTACCTTAGAAGTAAACGTATGTGGTTAGTGAACCCAGTAAAACAAATTTTAAAAGAAAATCAGTTTATAGAAAAATTTTGGAAACCTTATCTCTGTAGCTTTAGAAGCTACCTATAAACTGAAGGGTTTCAGGTTAGATTCTTTTTTTTTTTTTTTTTGGTCAAATTTGTTTTACGGGTGTGCTTTTGTGCAGGACAAGTTTAGGTGAATTAGGAGTTAGAGAAAAGGTAAAGAATCTACTCACAAAATCCCTTTATACTAAATGCATGCCAATTATTCATATTTCTTTAAAACTTGGAAGTTTCTTGTTTTCTGTGTGTCTGTACAGCCTTGAATTTTACCAGAGGAAATGTGACCAGAGGCCCAGAATCCACAGTGATTTACATAAAGACAGAACGTGTCAGGGGCATTGTCTATGTCTCAGGCTCTAAGTAGAAGAGATTTCCATGGTTCATTCAACCAACATTTAGGTGCATACTTTTAACCAGAGCCTGAGGTTTTCATGGGACCAAAACAGAAATGGCCCCATGACTCAGGGCTACTCATAATATGATACAGGGGTGATGTGTCCAATATCAGCAGGGAAATATTAGTTTGGATGAATGACTGAAAATGGAAAAAAACCTAGGCAAAATTCTTTGTTCATGTTGTTTGAGTTTATTTGTCCTCTTTCATTACTCTAAGATGTTCCCTTGAGAAGCCAAGTCATTCAGTGTGGGTGGGCATGAAGGTGGAGTGCACATGGTGTCATGTTCTGAGTAGGACATCACCTACACAGCCCTTCTGAGACTTGGACTTCTGCTCTCACCTTTGGAAACTTCATTATGGGCTCAGATAGTCCAAAACCTCCTCTGGGTAGCTATGACCAGCCAGCAGACCTTCCTGGCTTCAATTTCTTAGCATCTCCACACAGTAAGCAAGCCCAGTCAGACCTACCCAGTGAACATAGATATGGTCCTGGTTTGCTTAGGATTTTCTGGTATTACCTCTGAAAGTCTCATGTCCCAGGACATCCCTCATTGGCAGGCAAACCTAGATGGACGGTTACCTTCAACCTAGGTCTATGTGGCTTCCACTAATCCTAGTTAGCACAAGTTGCTCCTTGAGCTACAGTAAAGCCTTTGCTTTCTTTTTATTTCATAGGCAATGCTATATTTTTGTATGTTCTGACTTTTCCTTTTAATGCACTACTAGCACAGTGATTTTCTTTTCTTCTTTTCCCCAATTCCCTCATCTAGAATTCTTCCAGTGGCTTAAATAGACTCTAGCAAAGCATCCATTTGAAAGGGCTTAAGTAAGAAACAGGAAGGTAATGCCTTACCATCTCTTGACATTCCTAGGGCAAGACACTTCTGCAGTCGGCAGTGTTGGCAACGGTTTCTGTTGGTTCTGTCAATTAAACAGTTTCTCTGCCTTGGGCAGGAATAAGAGGCATTGTTCTGCTGGCTCCTCCTAAAGAATCCCTTGAGGGAAAAAGAGAAGGGAAGGGAAACAGATTTATAAGAAGGGACACAGAGAACATTAACATATGCATTTGCTACATTTTCTACAGTGAACATAACTGAGTTTAATTTTTAAAGCTCTTTGGATACCTCTTCTTGTATGGCTTGCAGATATTTCTGCTGGGGAAAATATATGCTATCTGCAGAGATATGAAGGTATCATTCATTTACCCATTTGCTCATTCATCCATTCCTTGAATTAATGTTTGTGAAAGACATTTGCAGCTGCGCTATTCTGTTTAGAAATAAACAGAAGTTTCTGCCTCCCAAAGAGCAGTGGGGAAGGAATAACAAAGGAGAGGCCCACAACTAAATCAAACATGACAGAACTTGGTGGGAACAATCATACAGGCTTGTGTCAAGTGTTGCGGTGGTGAGCAAAAGCAACACTGAGGAGTATGTGCTATGGTTTTCTTAGTTTCTAAGATGCGTTTTTCCCCACCATAAAATTTCTGAATTTGTCTAGAATGCAGCCGAAAGCATTTTTTTTTTTTTTTTTTTTTAACTCTTTGAGGTGTCTTGCTATGTTGTTCATGCTAGAGGGCAGTGGCTAGTTACAGGCATGATCATAGTGTACTGCGGCCTCAAACTCCTAGACTCAAGTGATCCTTCTGCCTCAGCCTATAGCTGGGATTACAGGTGTGTGCCACTGTGAATGGGTGTGGAAAGTTGTTTTAAATAATCAACCCCAACTTGGAAAAAAGAAAATATTATATATAAGCTGTTTAACAGCAGAAAGTATTAAGTTAAAACTGAATGAATGGTCTCTACTTGGCCTCAGGCTATTCAGTGTAAGACGTCTTCATGCAAGTACGTTTGGGTTCATCACGTACAAAATGAACTACCAGTGACCATACACTGCTTCTCTAAATAAATCCACAGCTGAGTTAATTTTTTAAAAAATTCTCCTTAGTTGTCTTTTTGGAAACTCTGTTGGAGAAAATAAGCATTTTCTCCATAGCTAGGTAAGTTATCATTCATCCATTCATTTTGACTCATCAGTTCCCCTAATCACCCTTTACTCTTGAATTGCCTAGAGCAAAAAAGGAAAAGTACAAAGTGTCATGAACAAAATGATGGTCTACATTAGGCTTTCCAAGAGAAATTTTGGGAAAAGACATCCCACAGCATCATTTTCTGAAAGGAAGAAGTCTAGGAAAGTTCAGGAAGGGTAGACTCAATGCCTGTCTTGCAAAGAAGCCTGGAATAGATCCCCTGACTTCCCTCAAACAGCTTCTGTGTTTCCTCAACTATCTGCAGGATGAAGAAGCAGTGCCAGGGCTAGGTGAGCCTAGTGAGGCAATCACTTGCCCACAACATTTCAAGGTCGTCTAAAATTTTTGTAATTAGAAAACAGTATTTTAACACAATGTGTTAAAAATCAACATTAATGCAAAAATACCCAATAATTTAAAGAAAAGATCTGTATTATTGATATTCCTTTTGTCTTGAGCTCCAAGATGGCTCAGCATGGCATTGTTGAAGAGAGCTTGGTCAATCTGAGGCATCTCAGAAATGGAGGTGTGGCCAAGTATCTCCTTAGAAGGAGAGTCCCAGCTGGCTTAGCCATTCAACAATAAGGACTAGTTTCATCCTCATAGATCCATGTGCATTCCTTATTTAATAAACCAGTGATGGCAGAATGAGACATCTGACTGTCCAGTTTGACTGAATTCATGGAGCACCTTAAAATAGAGATCAAACATAAGCTCCCAGGGATTGAAATGACGCACTTCATATACCCTGAAAACCGTCAGAAAGTATAACCTCAACCCATCAGTCTTGATTAAAGATGACTTGAAATTTACATTTTAAGACAGAATTGTGTGGTTTTTATCTTTGGATACTCTAGGACTACTTAGCAAAAGAGTTGACAGGACAGAAAAGACTTCTGAAGTCACAGCTACAGCCCTAATTTAAGACCAATTTGACATTAATTACAAAGCGTTTCTTGCTTATCTGTTGCTCATTATTGCAAATGAGGTTTTTGGCATGAAAAAGAGATTGCGTTCCAAATTTTTTTTGAGTGAATAGGAATTTGAATAAGTGTACAAGCTGAATTGATGTTATTTAGAATGGGTTGTTTATGTTGACTTGAAAACAGTATTATGAAAACTCAGAGGTTGAGCTGAATGTGCTGACATTGACATCAAATTCTGAAGAGAAATTTTAAGTTTTCTATTTGCAGAAAAAATGTAACATATTTACAAATGTGGAGTTTTCTATGAATTAAAAAAATAGTGTGGTGTACAGTGCCATTTTGACTAAAACCTTAGAGTATGCTTCATAATAACAGCATAATTACTTTGATTGTGGATTCTTCCTTTAAATAGAAAGGATAACATTTGTTCTTGACTATTGGTCTATTGGGTTATATTTGTGCACTGGTTAAATCTTTTGTAAATTACTGTTTAAAATATTTTGCTTTTTAAACTGAACATATCCCTATATTTTGAAATCACACATTTTTCAAATAGAGCTTATACAATCAAATGCCAAGCATTTCCATTTTGACATTGATCTAAAAATCAGTTTTAGCAGATATTAGTAAACCAGATCTCTCAAGATTGCATACCAAGCCAATAGAATGATGGAAATACTTTCAAGGAAGAGGATTCTGACTTCACAATTCTTATTGTTTATGAAGAAAACTATTTGCCTATCTGCCTAGAGGACATAATAACTTATTCAAGAAGGGTAAAGAATTGCTGACATAGTTTTGCTTATTGTTTCTTCTTGATGAGTTTAAAAATTGCATTAGAGTGAATAACATACAATTCTTAATTATAGGTCTGCAGAGGAACAGAATGCGAAGAACATCTCATGATATTCACAAATAGATTATTACTAATCACTAAAGTACAGCAGTGTGTTGACAGGTTAGTATGTTAGTACTACGCTCCCTCTCTTCTTCCCTCTCCCTTTTTATTCTTATTTCCTTTTCTTTTCTTTGTCTGGTTTTAATTCTAGGACTCATGCATTTTTGAGACTATTATGAAGACATTGTCAATTTCTCACAAAGTACCAGTATTTGACAGTTACAGTATGTTTTGCCTTCTTTGAAAGCCTGTGAAGATTAAGATTAGATCTTAGACTCTGTGACTGTACTACGTCTCCCTCAGTTTACTGGCCTTAAAAGAATAATTCACTTTGCTTGCATCTTTGATGAAAAATATAATTGCTCTGGCCAACAACTGTACCGGCATATTACCTTTCCCTCCCAGACTGTGGCTGCATTTTATTTGTTCTGGTTACACATGGTCCTTTAACGTTAGCTGTAGAAATGTTTTGATTTCCCCTGGCTATTGTGTCTCTCACACTCACTTTCTTTCCTTCTAAGCATTCATTATTAAAACCTACTGTTAAATTTCAAAGTTTTCTCATTTTAGATTAGGTCTACATTTACTGCTATTCCTCTAGCTATTTAGGAAAGCAACTTGCTAACAGGAATTAATTTGCCATGGGAAAAATGGGTAGAATCTGTCTGGAAGGGGAACGCTGGACTGAGACTGAAAAACTCTGTTTTTGGCTATGCTCTGTTCTTTACTGTCTGAATCAGTGATGTTGATCAAATGACGTAATCTTGTTTATACCTCAGGACCTCATCGGAAGATGAGGGTGAATTTTAGTCGATTTAGAGATAATCTTGTCGGCTTCTAACATACCATGCTTCTAGTTTTCTTTTTTCTTTTTTTTTTTTCTTCCTGGAATGTGAGGATAAAGGATGGCCATATGCATATTGCAGCTGTTACCTTGACTTCCTCTTTCTCAAGCAGATAGTTAAATATATATCTATTAGTTTATAATCTTTATTTTAACCTTTAGTTTTTAAATATAGTAATAAGTGCCTTGGCATTTACTGGAGACAATACTGCTAAAACAGCAAAATTTGGTATTTATAACTCTGGAAATGTGAATAATTCAAGGTTTTAAATACGTATCCATTTTTAAGGAGGTGCTGACCAGTTAGACAATAACAAAAAGGTAAAAGACGAACAGAAAATCAACTCTCCCACCCACCACACAAGAATTGCTGAATGTCAGCAGCAGGCAGAAGAATCCTTTAGCAAGCCTTCTTTAAAAAGGTGTCACCGCGTTTTGTGAGGTATACAGATGCCTGAGGCAAATACAGAACCGTGCAGTATGAAAGTCCCATACCTTGCAGCCTTCACATGTGATGACTCCGTAGTGGATCCCAGAGGACTTATCGCCACAAATTTTGCATGGTATCACTTCAATTTGTGCTGAAAGGAGAAAATAGACATTTTGAGCATACAAAAATTTTCTTTCTCCTTTCACTCTTCCTATCTCTCTTCCATCTATCTCTGTGGTGATGTTTGTGTTTCAAAATACTGGGGCGTGGGTGGCGATGTGGGAGTCATGCATTATTATTTCAGTGGGTGTCCTAAGCTTCTTCTAAGTCAAAGTACATTTGTCTGCCATTGTTGGCTTTGTTTTTCTCAAACTAAAAAAATATAGCCAGAACCCAGTTTTCCAAAGTCTTGCAGTCATTGTTTTCTCCTTTTTGAACTTGACCTTAAAATAGTATGACTCAAAAAGCCCTTGAACCTATGACTTTTCTTGTTTTGCACTTGAAACATTAAGTTCCTGAGAGCTTTCACATGGCCTTATCTCAATGATATTTAAAATAAATACATAAAGCAAAACTCTGGGAGGGGGCAGTGCATGGTAGCTGTATAAATTGTGTGGCTGGATGTTTACTTACAAAAATGCCAATAGTAAATCAGTCCAATATTTACTGAGCATGCTGTATATGTTCTCTAAGATAATAAAGGCTGTTGATGGAGGATAAGATGTGCTAATGATATCAATAATCAATAAACACATGGAGAAATCAGGATAAATTATGAGGGTACTAAATATGAATTTAATACAAACTTAAATAGTTTCATTGGAAATGAAGGTATTTTTGTTGATTTCAAAGATTGCACAGGATTTAGTTAGGCTGAAAGGAAAGGCAAAGAGCATTTCTGCAGGCAGAAGGGAATGAAAAAAGATTGGAGGGAGGTCTGGGATGATTGTGGATTGTAATCATTGAGACCATAATTTGGCTATAATGTAAAGTTAGGTCAGATGATTGGCTACAGGGATGATGTCAGATTATGGAGCTCCTGAGGTTCGGCAGAGGGGTTTTCACCTGATCTCACTGGTCATAAGGAATCAAGGAAGTGAACAGGGTGAAGAAACAATGAAAGTAATTCACCTTAGAAAGGTGTGTTTGGCAGGCTACCCAAAGACAAGCAGAAGACCAACTAAAGATCATTCCTAACTTGGGTGTCAGGTGATGAAAACATGGCTTATTACGTCAGTGGCAGGATAAATGGAGAGGAAGACGTAAATAGAAAGATGGTTCAAAGGTAGAAGCTAGATTATACGATTTAAAAAAGGAACAGACATGAAATGAAGAGTCAAAGATGACTTCTAGTTTCCTAGCCAAGAGATAAAGTAGTAGGTTTGAGAAAAATGGGGTTGTTGGTAAGGCAGTTACTTTGGTGGGATGTGGTGGGGCATGGGATTTCCATTATCTATGTGTGCAATTTGTTGTAATGTCCTGTATGTATGTAGAACCTCTTGGCAAGATGATTTTAAATAATCAGCACACAGGTTCTGGATGAATCCATGAGATAAAATTTATTTAGAATGTAGTGATTCCTATGTCGGATAGTATTCTAAGAGTTGTTAAAATTATACATACTAGGAAGATCTGCTATTTCCTCTTCCAATTTAAAATAATTATGCAAAATATACTTCAAAATGCTTTGTATATCAATCTGCCACTTGGATGCTTTTCTACAGTTTCTCACTCTTGAATATACAAAACAAATAAATGCAAGACATTGCCCTCTTTTTCTTATTATTTTACATTTTTTAAAGACAATACTTAGCTTTAGGGTAGTACATTGTTCTAAAAAGTTAATATTTCACAGAAATTTCAAATCATCTTTGTAAGCAAAAAATCCTCAGTGTTGTGTCTGCTTTTCATGTGAGAAAACATTGAAGATCCAGGTTGTTAAATTCTGGTTTTGAGTTGATTTGGGAAGTGACAACCAGAAATTAGCTAAATATCCTGATGCTTCATTCAGTAACCATTATCAGAGTCCCACACAGACTTAAGACTACACTTTTAAATTCCTTTATTACTCCAATAGATCCAGCTAAAGAGCTAATGACAAAAAAACATCAGAAGAGACAAAGTTACCTAAAATACTTATAAGACTAAGTTCTATTCATTTCTTTTTATTTTAGCTTCTAGATTACGTGAACTAGTATTTGTTTTTAAGATTTTGTGATAGGAGAAAAATAATTGGATGTTATTCTATTCTGTCTTTCTGGACTCCAGTCCTCAGTCTGTTAATGACTGGAGCCATGGCCAAGATAAAATCTCTGATCTTTTGTTTTCTGGTTTACAAAGCTTAACTGACAAACTTCATAGATTTGCGAGGATCAAGTAGATATTTTACGTAGAAGCACTTTGTAAAACGGTAAAGAGCTAGGAAATGTTATCCTTCACCACGATCACCGTCATCACATCAGTCATCATCGTTAACTGGTTTTCTAAAACTTTTGGATACAAAATATGACAAGCCACATTATTATTACTTTATCAAAGATCTTTTCATTTAAAAATAATCTAATGAATGACACTGCAAATCATTGTACTATGAGTTTTTTTTTTTTTAGCAACAACCTTTCAAATGTTGGATTGTTTATAATGATTACAAAATTGATTGAAAATCTCAGGTATCCATTGTATAGTTTTTAGCTTATATGGTATTAAGTCAGAGGGTCTCTTTGCATAAATTACTCCCCAGGGAGTAGCTTACACGTGGGGAGAATCTGCTTCAATAAGTTCTTAATTATAAACTGATCTAACTTTAAAGGAAATGAAAATAGAGGTAATTTGCCCCCTGGGGTGTGACAAGATGTTTTTGAAAGCCACAGAGGTTATCTTACACAACTTTGGAAATACAAATGAGATAAGGAACATTCGATAGAGCATCTGCATATTTATACATATTTATAATCCTGGCTCAACATGTAATCCTGAAGAAATATAAACATCTTAACAGCATTTTTACAGAGAAATAAGTCACTTAAAATGGTATATGTATATAGTTGTATGTGGAAAGGGGTTATCAGTTTGGAAATCTGTGACCATTTTAACTTATTGTGATAGAATAAATTATCTGAGGTTTATTCTAGGTAAAGGTAAATTTAAGTCATTTAAAGTACTAATTCTTTTTATTTTCTTTCATGTAAGGAAATAAACTGCTTCTGAGCCAGAGCTTTATAGTTTATACTAGATTTTTCTTTTTCTTTCTTTCTTTTTTTTTTTGAGATGCAGTCTCGCTCTGTTGCCAGGCTAGAGTGTAGTGGTACAAACTTGGCTCACTGCAACCTCCACCTCTTGGGTTCAAGCAATTCTCCTGCCTCAGCCTCCCCAGTAGCTGGCACTACAGGCATGTGTCACCACCCCCAGCTAATTTTTGTATTTTTAGTACAGACAGCAAGCATTTCACCATGTTGGCCAGGCTGGTCTCTATCTCCTGACCTCGTGATCTGCCCACCATGGGCTCCCAAAGTGCTGGGATTACAGGTGTGAGTGACTGCACCTGGCCTATATTATGTATTTTATAAAGGACATCTTCCAGACAGCATTTCACACACTGATTAGAACAACAAATCCTGTTATTGCTCCAATGCCTGCCATTTCTAAATATCTTGCCATTATAATAGGCATAGCCTCTTGTGGAATTGTGTGGCAGTGAATACAGATCTAGTGACATGCTACTGACTATGGTTTCCAACTGAATATCTTGGGAGGATTTGGTTGTTTGGACCTCGCCAGCTGTTATGATAGAAGGTAACTGAGGAAGAGTTTGACTTTTGTACTTTTGCTTGACTCAAGCATTTATTCAACAATAGTATTCTCCAAGAGACAAATTTAAAGGAACTGAAAAGCCCTGAGAGATGCCTCAAATGAGGTTTATTCATTTTTCCAATTTCTTATATATTCATTTCACTTATATTTTTCTATTGGTAATTATTTGTGGAGACTATAGTTAAAATTTTATGTATTAATTCTTTTGTTTATAAAATTAATGCTATGTAGTTCTATCTTTTTTGAAACAGTATTCTGACAGTGTCAAAGGGTGTCATGAAAGATTTAAAATAATTTGCTGCTTTATTTTATATTAGAACAATTGATGAAGTACAATTACTTTACTATCTTGTAATCTGGCAGGGAGATTACTATTCAACAATTATGGGATAATCAAAATTTATCTCCCTCTTTGCAGATGGTGATTCTCTCCCCAGAATCCCCCTGAAAACCCCTTCCTTGCTTAGAGTTCCTTGCCATAACTTTGCATAAAACTACCATGTTTTCACTTCTTCCTGTGTATGGAAACACACACATTTTTAGTTCTGCCCCCTCAGAACCTCTGCTAGTAACAGCAGGTGTTAAGATTATATAAATGAATCCAGGCTAATGAGTTAACTGGAAAATGCATCACTTTGATGCAACAAAATATCTTAACTCTTAAAGGCATCCATTAAGAATAGTAGTAATAGTATAACTTTCAGGTACTCTCTGGTTGGAGGAAACATTTTTCCTGTGTTTGCTCTTATGGCTCTCAATTTTCACCATTCCAACTCTTACAATTCAACTTGGCCATTTCTATATTCTGGGCATTTTAAATCCATTGAAGACAGGGACAAGGTCATACTTTGTTTTCTATGGTATCTAAAGGAGAATTTTTATAACTCCTTAAAGCAGGGGTTCTAAATATTTTATTTATTTCAGTACAACCACAAGATTCGATATACTCCATATAAAAGAGGCAATAAGTAATATGAATTTTTTTTGAGACAGGGTCTCACCTTGTCATCTAGGCTGGAGTGCAGTGTGATCATAGCTCACTGCAGCTTTAAACCCCCAGACTCAGGAGATCCTTCCGTCTCAGCCTCCTGAGTATCTGGGAACCCTATAGGTGTGCACCACCATGCCTGGATAATTTTTACATTTTTTGTAGGGACAAACTCTTGCTATGTTGTCTGGGCTGGTCTCTAACTTCTGGCCCCAAGTGATCCACTTGCCTTGTCCTACCAAAGTGCTGGAATTATAGGCGTGAGCCACCATGCTGGGCCCAATTTTTCATATTTGGGGTAAAGAGAATAAATCAGAGATTGTGGGGGGATATGTATTTTGGAAAATGCCCCCAAGTGATTCTTGTAGATGATGAGGCTCCCATTGGGAATTAAATGAGTTAAGTTATTAGCTAGAAATTTTCTCTACCATATAAATCACCTGTGAAGGTGGACAAACCCAGGGACAGGCCAGATCTGAACATTTTAAAGAGTCACCAGTAATTCTGTGTTTTCTCACTTTTCATTTGGGGCTATACTTGTAGCATCTTTGTTTTCTGCTCTCTCTCTCTCTCTCTCTTTTTTTTGCCTTAAGGGAAAAAAGGAGCATCTGACCTGGCTATGATACTTGCACATCGGACACTGTATTCCTCGACACAGACTACGTTCCTGGACATTGGATTCACCTATCAGCTTCTGTTTCCCATAATTTTACAGTTATGCTAAAAGTGGGCAGTGCAATTAAATCTCTTAATGTCTGAGTAAAGCACAATTTACACATGTAGAAATTTCCAATAAAGATGACTATTTTGGTTAAAAATCCTTTTGCAGATGGTCTCAGTAGCCCAAGTTGTATCTCATCTACCCAAATTGTATCTCATCTACCATCTGTGACAAATCCAAGTTAAAAATCTCTGTTTGTACTCTTTCCCTCTCTTACTGGCAGACTGATAAGTATCTATCTCTATTAGGTACAAAATATTCTGATGTCACCTAATGACAAACCCAAAGGTGTGTGATGCAGCAGGTATCCCTGGGACCCAATTCCACTGTAACTGTGATTCATCAGACAGTAGCCCCAAGGCTAGGGTGAGAAGGAAACTTGGAAAAATAAGATCCTCAGAGGACAAATGTAAAAGTCTTGAACTTTGGCCCCTATACTATGGTAGAATGTGGTGATTCTAAAAGATTCCTGTCATTGGAGTGTGCCCATGTGTATCTCATCAGTACAGGGTGCATCTCAACATCAGCCTCCTGCCTAAATACACAATACAGTGCATGAAATTCAGTGTACTCTAATTTCTACTATAACATTCTCATGTCTGTGAGCATCTGGGGTCTTCTCTGTAATACTCTGGGCGGTGGGCTGTGTGAGTTTTCTGCTCCAATTGACTGATAGCTCCTAAATAAAGATACATTTGGCTTTATATTCTTTTAATTCCCTATACCATTTATTATTGAAAGCCAGATTATGAAAAAAATTTCTACCATATAATAATGACAAAGGAAGATCATTTTCAAAGGCATAATGTGTAGGATTATCACAAAAGAGGCTGATTTACCTTTTACGTATGAACATTTACTCCCAAAGGGTTGCTTGCTCACCCCAGAGGACAGAAACAATAGAACATGAGACCAACAAACAACAACAGTAGTTAGTATAATCATTAAGAGAAAATACTGATAAGTTAAATATTCCCCTTGTAAACAAAGTAAATCACTTTTATAAGTTGCAGTGGCTTTAAACTCATACTTTAAAAATTAATTCCCCTTAAATTAATCTTGTCCTGTCAACATTTTAATTATAATGGTATAACTTGTGTATGGGACCTGACATCATTCAGGTTGAGTGAATGTCTTCCATGACCACTCAAGGTGTGGAGCACAGATCAGTAGCATTGGCATCGCCAAGGATCATGGTAGAACTGCAGACTACCATGACTCACTCAAGACCAGTGGAATCCAAATTGCTTTATAATGAGATCCTGAGGCTAGCATTTGAGTTGGAGAAGCACTGTTCTGTGACGTCCAGGTAGTCATAGTTTTAGCAAATCTAAGAACTGATGGAATTTTAAGTTTCCCTGGATTCTGGAAAAGTGGTTTCTGCTTTTGCCTTTTAGGGATTTCCTTTTTATTATAAAGGCAGTAGGGTAATGGAAGGGCTAGAAGAAAAAAAAGAGAGAGAAAACTCTGGTCACTAACTGACCAGGCAGAAAAAAGAGAAGACGGCATATTCCAGAAATATCTTGCATTCCTGTAATTACCACCCAGTGTACCAGGTTTCCTTTGCAAATTGAATGACTGTTACCTGCACCCACATTTTCTCTACATTCTAGCAATGCTTGGTAATGCCACCTCCCTCTTCTGTACACTCACTCTTGCGGTTGTGGCTACTAGCTCACTCCCTGGATACTCAGTACTGACAAAGGCTCGCTTGAGAAGGTTTAAAAACATACAGTTTTTCTATTTTAAACATCGAGTAGTACAAAGTTTACTTCTTTTGGTAAATGTAAGGGAGGCCAAGCAATTTTTTGGAACCAAGCAATGAAAGCAATGAACTCATTTTAGCTATTCATGGTAATTCTGGAAATGCAACATTTGAAAAACTGTCCTGTCTCATTGAGGCAGATTAGTTAACACGGAGTTCCAGGGTCATGATGGATACTCCTTGTCATTCCTCTCATCTGTGGTATGCTGCCCTGAGACTTGCTGACTCAAAGTGTGGTCCCTGACCAGTAGCATTTCCCTTTCCTGGGTGCCTGATAGAAATGCAGCATTTCCCTCCTACCCTGGGCCTATAAGCATCTGGGTTGTAACAGTATCTCTGTGCTTCGTATACAGGGTAACATTTGAGATGTTCTAGAAAAGAGGAAAACAGTACATTCTATAATTTACTCCTCAGGATCTCTGTTCTCAAACCTTTCCTCTCTGTGATGAGAACTTTATCTATATGTATCTCTCTATATGAAGACATGCACTCTACTTGATAGCTCATTTTATCCAGTTACGAAAAGAAGAAACAGAATTATTTGCTTCAGTAAATAAAAGTAATCTCTCTTGAGTTTCTTAATTTTTTCTAAACCCCTTTCTGTAGTCTACATTTAGTTAAAACCTTCAACAGGAAGCTCTTGATTATACAGCACCACCTTTGCTGAAGGACAAGGATGAGGCACACCACAAAACCAGGTCTCAGAGATAATTTAGAATGACCAGGCAGAGTTTATTCCCTGGAGAATAATTCAGAAAGAGCAAAAAACAGCGTTTCAGAAAATGAAAAAAAAATACAGCTTTTCTATGTTAAAAATCAAATTGCATTAAGAGAATGGAGAGGCAAGTCAGGACTGAGAGAAAATATTGTGAAACATGTATGTAATAAAGTACTTGAATCCAAAATATACAAAGAGCTCTTACAATTCAAAAAGTGGGTAAAAGATCTGACTAGACACTTTACCAAAGAAGATTTATGAATGGCAAATAAGCATATGGAAAGATGCTGAATATCATATGTCATTAAGGAATTGCAAATTAAAAGCAATGAGGCGCCACTGTATACCTGTTAAAAAACTGACAATACCAAATGCTGGAGAGGTTGCAGAGCAAAGGGAAGGCGCGCTTGTTGCTGCTAGGAATGCAAAATGTACACCCACGCTGGAAGGCAGTTTGACAGTTTCTTACAAAGCTACATATAGTCTTACCAAACCACCCAGCAATTGTGTGCCTAGGTATTTACCACTGAACTGAAAACTTATGTCCACACGTCAACCTGCACATGAATATTTATGGCAATTTCATTCATAATTACCAAAAACTGGAAAGAACTAAGATGTCCTTCAACAGGTGAACAGACAAACCAACTGTGGTACATTCGTAAATTGAAATATTGTATCAGTATTGGTTTATATTTGACAATATAAAACGAGCTATTAAGCCATGAAAATATATGTTGGAAACTTAAGTGCATATTACTGAGTGAAAGAAGACAGTCTGATTCCAACTACATAATATTTTTGAAAGGGCAGAACTATAAAGATAATTTTAAAAATCACTGGTTGCCATGGGTTTGGAGTTGGGGAAGAGGGTGAAGGACAGGGAATTGATAGGGTAATGAAACTATTCTGTACAATACTGCAGTGACAGGTATATGTCATTACAGATTTGTCAAAACCTATAGAATGGTACAACACAAAGAATAAATGGTTAATAATAATGTATCAGCATTGGTTTATAGTTGTAACAAGTACACCATACTAATGCAAAAATAATAATAGAGGAAATGGTGTCTGGGAGGTTGGTGAGCACATAGACCTCTATGTACTATCTGCTCAATTATTTTGTAAATCTAAAGTGGTACTAAAAATGTCTATTAATTTTTCAAGAAAGTGAATTGCACAGAGGTGCTTCTTTTGCTGGAGGTAGTGAGGAGCATCTGAGATGGTCCAGCAAAAACAAGTAAGGAGTACTTTAAGAACAACCAACTCAGTCAGCATCTGTTTATTTTAGACCACAGTTATGTGCAAAACCAAGTTTCTGTCTTCACAATGAATACTATAATTCTACAGCCACACACGTTTACATCGCTTGAATGCAGGGCAGACAGATGACTGCTGAATGAACCTGGAAGAAGACGATGTTAATATTAACTGCGGGAACTGGGAAGGTTTGGTGCTGAGGTGGCTTTTGAACCAGATCTTGGAAAGTGAGCAAGTTTCAAGTAGCAAATATCTATGGGAAAGGGCAATCTTACAGGTGGTGGCTGAAGAGTGAAAGAGGGAAATCCAATAACGAGAGCAAAATTCCGGATTACATCTTTATTTTGGGGACTTAGTTAATGGGGCTAAATGAAAAGTAAATAGTAGCAGAATGCTTCCAGATTTACCAGTCATGCCTTAGTCTGTAGTTACTAATCATATATCAAGTTGAATCATATGAAATTGCCATCTTTTTGTGCAAAAATTTGTCAATATTGCCAATTTTATATAGTTCAACCAAGTATCATTACTCACTGTATTCTGAGATGTAATTCCTATACTGCATTGTTTTCAAGAATATTTGAAAAGACCAAGGATACAATGTATGCTTGCTAAACATAAATATAAAACCATTAAACTATATTCTTGGAGTCAGACAATTCAAAGATTGGGACAATAACCTTTGTCCCCTCACCCCCCACAAAACACACACTCAAACACACACACACATGCACACACACACACACACACATGAGTCAAAGTCAAGTAACTGAAGTTTGAGGTAGAAAGTATACATGCTGTTTCTCATTATATTCATTGATAGACGCAGTGGAGACCATTCCTGAAGTTCTCAGCACTTGTTCAGAGAGTTTGAAAATAAGCAAAACATGTCTTTTTCTGGTTGGTGGCAAAGAAAGACTAAGTCTCTTGAGTGTGTTAAAAAAAGAAACGAGCCAGGACGGCAAAGAAAAGAAGGAGGATATGTTCTAAAATATAGTGATCAGAATCCAATTTCAGTGCCTTTGTTTTAGAAAAAAGAAAACTTATAAAATAAAAGTGACATCATATCTTCTCATGAGGTATTTGACTGGATTATCACCCCACACTAAGACAATGTCCATGTAAGACTATAATGTTAGTACTATATTAACATTTCTCTTCCTAATCTAATAATAACTTTATTTAACTGGTTCATAACATCTTAACAATTTGCCTGGGTAGCCAAAAACTGAACAGTAGTATTTGTCCCTTTTTCATGTTTGTAGACACTTTTGATTTTTAATGTGCCTTTGGCCACTGATGAAGCAAATGCATACACAAACTATAGAACATAGATGACATATTTACAGGCATGTGCGCTCGTGTGTTTGTGTGTGTGACTGGATTATCTACAAGATCTTTGATTTTTTGGAACATAGATGATGCTGCAATAACCAAATATATTGCCAATTTTTGCATTAAAAATTACATTGTTATATAATTTATGTTCCAGCAAATTTGCAGTTTAGCCTCTATGGCTTCAGAATTGAAATCTTGAAATAAAAGGAAATGATAGAATCAAAGAGACAATTTTAGTTCTTATTTCATCTCTAGAGAGAAGAACAACTTTAGAGGTTAGAGAAGGGCATGTTTGAGTTTAGTTTGTCTTTACCTATAATGGCCTTTTTGAAAAGGAGACATACAGAATTTAAAGGAAAGTATTCTCATTTGCACACCACACCAGAAATTGCTTCAGGAGCAAAATGATAATTTAGAATGTCACTCTAGAAGCTTCCTCTTATAATTTCGCCTTATGCAAAATGTCATAGAGGCCCGCTGTCAGTGTGGGACTGAGGTGGAGGCTTAGTTACCCAGCAAACGTAGAATTAGTGAATAGCTCCCTCAAAGACTGAAGTGCCTGTTCTGCTGATACTGCACACTTTCTCTAAAGAGATTACCAGCATAATCCTAAATATTATGGGACCCGAGATATCTTATATTTGAGCGCATCAGATCCAGCCTGCTCCCCATAATCCCTAACAGCTTTATTCACTGTTTATGTAAGCTGGTGAAGTTGTTGTACGAACATGTTAACTGTTCCTTATTCCCAGAGACAACATTACTCTGTATAATTGCCACAAAAAGTAGTGAGAAAAGATATTATGATCTTCCAATTTCACTTTAACAAATTTCCATCTTTCAGATTCCTTTTTCTGCAAGTAGAACAATGTAATGATCTTTTGGTGACCTATACTAACATCTGAATGGAGATATTTATGGTTGTTGAAAGCTGTGTTTCTTATACATTAATTTGTAGCAAAGGCATTTTGATGCTACCATGTGAATTGAATTGGTAGAAAAAATGTCTTTTCCAGTTTTTAGACATTTGAATTACTTCTAAAGAGGGAGAGATTTTTTGGGGGTAATATTAGACAAGAAAGACATTACTGAAAACTAGAAATTACTAAGCATAGCACCAAGTATTTTATTGTAGGAACTTTTTTTTAAGGCTACAGCTTTAATTTGGGATATTCGTTTTTATTCTACTAAAATTTAAGAGGAGAAAGAGAAATATCTGGTTCACTTTGCAAAATGTAGAAACACATTTGTTCATATAGTTCATTTAAAAAGTGAATAATGTGTGTGTATGTGCACATAAACTCCTAAAATCGACCACTATTCTTTATGTAATTTTACAGTAGAAGATAAATTCACACATTTTCATTCACCTGTGAGCTTTGCTAATTGTGGTTCAGACCCAAAGAGGATTAAGTACATAGACGTTAGTATGTCTAGTGTTATTAATTTCTAAACAACAGCAGCAACAATATCCTGAGTAAATCTGTCAGTAGTAAGGATAAATAGTTACTTAAAGACTCCATTGATGTCAGAACTGCAATCTGCTGGCCATAGCTTATTTCACCAACAAAATCTTGAAATGCATATATTTTGAAATTGGTAATTGTGTAGAAACAATATCTACATTTTCCCTTACAAATACAAGCACCAGGAAGCTATAAGCATTGTGGAAAGATGTGATTCTAAGTTTTTATATTTAAAGGTGTTTTAGTTTGATTAGTAACTTTTTTTGAACTATGTAGTGTTTATATTATTTGAAACAATTATATCAATTTACATTTTAATATTTCCAACTGTTGTGCATTGCTATCTAGTACCAGCAAGGAAATGACAATAAATCCTTTTACCCTGAAATATTCTTAAAACAAGTTCTCCAAATCTGCCTATGTTGTGAGATAATATGTGTCTAGGGAATTATGCACTAACTTGTAAAAAATTTAGGAGAAAAACTCAAACATAATTAACCTCATTGTTAATCATTCAACCAAATAGCTATTATTTTTGTAAATATATTTCTTACATATTATAAAGCATCTGGTACCATATATATATATATATATATATATGCTGAATGAATTTTTTTTTAAACTTAAAAAAGTAAAATGATCATGATAGCAATGCCAATGACCAAAATCAAAGCTACAAACTGTGAGAAGGGTGTTCATATGATTAACCTAATGTTATTGTGATGTGGTGGATAGCTACTTGAATTTAATTTCAAAACTTATGCATTTGGTAGTTCACTCCAGGATATGACAGTATTTATATATAAATATATTCTCCAGTGTAAAATTAAGCCTGAGTGACTTGTTTCATTATATACATTCCTGAGTCAGAAAATATTTTTTTGTCCCCACACCTAGCTATCAGTGTATTTTGCTGAGACCTTATAAATGCTTACTTCCTTGCCTGGAGGATGGTCCATACAGCTAAATGTCAGAAGAAAGAAGAAAACATAAAACTCACCAGTGGCGTCAGCTTTAGTTTTGAGCTGGTTCTCACACATTTTGACGTGGCAATTAAAAGTGTAACTGAAAAATATGACACTTTTCACTGGAGATCTGACGACTGTCCCTGCGTTAACCCACAACTACAATCCCAACAGACTGCATTAATAAGATTAAATGAAAGAGGAGTTAAAGGCATCAACGGCTCCATTTCATTAAGTAAGGGTGAAAGGCTGCTCAGGCGCGGAAGGTGGGAGGGAGAATACTGGCTTTTCTTTTGGATGCTACTTATTCGCTAAAGAATGCCGCATTTGCTTAATAGCAATCAACAACTTCAAAATGTTCCCACCCTCAAATTATAAAGATACATATAATTTCTGCACTTATATCCCCCTTTGTTTTCATCATGTTGGAAACAGACTTGATATGCATATGGCATGTTACAAAAGTTATCCCTGTGACTATACAATTACAACATAAATTTTCTTCAGAATTAGTTTGTCTCAAATTATTTTGGATGACAGATCACTTCAAGGTATTAGCATGCTTCTGTTCTCTCAGATATTGGATCACAGTTGTCTATGAAGTAGTTAATATACAGAGGAGCGAAGAAAGCCTGGGAACCAGTTTAGAGACTTAACACCAGGTGACCTCGCCTGGTCCCACACCTGAAGTCTAAAGTGACTTCATTTCCCCACTGTGCCCAGGTGCTCCCACTTGTAAAGTAAGGATGATGAAGAAACAAAGATAGAAATTTCTAATCTTCACTAGGAAGGATAAATATATGAATAGGTAAAAATTGCTTTAACTTCCATAGGAACAAAACATGTTCTTTATATGAAAGCAAAATGCCTATGTATGTATTAGCTTTATTTAACTTTAGAGTTTCTCAAATGCTTCCATGATGAATCCCAGATCTTTCTCTTTGCTCCTCACATCCCCTACCACCTTTGACAGCTCTTGATTTCTTTCCACTAATCACTTATCACAAATCTTTTTCTTCTAATTTTTTTAAAAATAAATTTTATTATGTATATTTGAAATATACAACATGATGTTATAGGACACATGTATTGTATATAGTAAAATGGTTATTATAGTGGAACAAATTAACATATCCATCATCTCACATAGTTACCCATTCCCCCCTTGTGGCAAGAGCAACTATAATCTACTAATTTAGTAGAAAATACACTATTATGACAAATGGTTTTTTCTTTTTTTTTTTTAAATAAAAACGAGATTGTCTTTTAATTTAAAAGTGATATTTGAATATGAAACAAATCAAAACATACAGAAAGATACAAAAGGAAAATTTTAATTTCTCTGCATAAGCCTCACCCTTAGCCCTCAGTACCACCCCATTGAGTCATCCACTGATATTTCCTTGCTTTTTTTTTTTTTCAGAACAAGTCTATGCATATGCATAATCCTATATGTTGGTGGGAGTGTAAATTAGTTCAGCCACTGTGGAAAGCAGGTGGATATTTCTCAATTTCAAACAATACTATCATTCAACCCAGCAGTACCATTATTGGATAAATATCCAAAGGAAAACAAATCGTTCTACCAAAGACACATGAACCCCTGTGTTCATTACAGCTTTATTATAATAGCAAAAACATGCAATCAGCCCAGATGTCCATCAACGGTGGATTGGATAAAGAAAATATGGTATATATACACCATGGAATACTACACAGCCATAAAAAATAATAAAATCATATCCTTAATAGCAACATGGATGTGGCTAGAGGCAATTATCCTAAGTGAATTAACACGGCAACAGAAAACAAATGGTTTAATAAGCCTCCTTTTATTCCTGTCTTCTCTGAACTCAGTCATTCTCAGCTGTGGTTGCCCATTGGAATAACCTGGAGAGCTTAAAAAAATTGACGCCCAGGTATTCCCTTCTTATTGATTTGTTTGGTCCGGGGCTAAGGCAACTGGAATTTTAAACACTTCTAAAGTAATTCTAATGGGCAGCAGGGACTGAATGGTCCTCAGAATAACAGGAGACATATGGTAAAGATTCCTGACCCCCATGAACTACTGAGTCAGAATCTGAGGAGGGGTCTGGGAATCTATAGGAATAAGCACTTAGGTATTTGTTATGGTTAGATAAGTTTGGTAAAAACTTTAGCAAAGAACCTTAGGCTTCAAGTTAACACATCTGGTTGTCACTTCTTGGGTAAATTACTTAATTTTTCATACCTCAGGCTACTCATGTCTGAAATAAGATTGTAACACTTACTCATTAAGTCATAAAATGAGTAAATGTGTAAGTGCTTAACATTATGTCTGAAACATATTAGGAATTCAGCAAACATAGTTCAATATGAATCTGTATGCCTTTGCTCAGCTTGGTGATATGCATTTTGGCTGTTGACTTTGGCTTTTATTCATTCATTGATTCAATATTTGTTAATTAATTCATAAGTAATTACTACTATTTGTGCTTGGAAATAATGACGTTCACAGTACAGTGTGTATTTAAATACTATGGATTTAATCCTATTTGATTCTTTTCATTGTAATTGTTAGTTTTCTGTAGTATATAAGAAATAAAATTCTAACTTAGAAGATCTGTAGGTAATGAGGATAAGTAAGAAAACCATTTAAGAACTTTTTTTTTGTCAGAAAGCAAATAGATTTTGGGGATACCAAATATTTTATGTGTTATAGTTCAAATGTGGAGACAGAATTGTACTCTGTGAACTAATAAGCTTTTTAAATAATGAGGTTGTGAAATATTAACTTGAGTAGAATGAAATTAATAGGCACCCTTCATAGGGTGCTGAAAGCCAAATATTAGGGGTAGAAACTTAGACATCTTTATGTCTCCTGAGCCTTGATAAAAATCCAGCTCCCACTCTTGCAACCAGGAAATGGGTACAAAAGAGCATCAAAGGAGAATTAACAATATCTTGACGCAGAGTATACTCATCACCTGGAAACAAAGTGCAGAGTTGGAGATAAGAGCTCAGATATGAGGAGTGGATCTAGCCTGTGTTCAGGAAAAAAGGAGGATGGCTGGTATCTCTCTAAAGTTATAGTTTTATCACATCACCTTCCTTCTCAAAAACTTCTCAGCCCTCTAGCTTCCACAAAACAAACCCAAGCTCCTCCTTGGCCTACCTTTCTGTAACCCAGGCTGGCTCTGTCTTCTGGCACTCACCTGTGATCCCAGGTCAAAGCCATCCATTCACCTTAGCCACCCCAAATGCCTCACTTCTCTGCCTTTTTATGACACCACCTCTATCTCCTCCTTGGACTTCCTGAAAGCCTCTCTCCACTCAGCTCCAATTACCCATATCTAACCTATTTTTGAAGACCCAGCTCAACTCCCACCACGTTTGCGAAATGTCCCCTGACTATTCACCCACAGTGATTTCTCCTTACTCTGCAGATCCTATGTCTCCACCCCTAATTTGGTCGTGGTACTCTTCAATAATCCTGTTTATGTTTCTCTTTCACCTTGACTGTAAGCTCCTTAGGGATAAAACCCTCTCTTTGTGTGTCTCCCAGTGTCTAACATAGGGAT
The DNA here is from genome assembly GCA_963574635.1 of Cheracebus regulus. NCBI lineage: Eukaryota > Metazoa > Chordata > Mammalia > Primates > Pitheciidae > Cheracebus > Cheracebus regulus. The sequence goes on along the minus strand of CAUYQU010079537.1, from coordinate 32,055 downwards.
TCAATAAAATGAATGGACTTGGCTGGGCTCGGTGGCTCACGCCTGTAATCCCAGCACTTTGGGAAGCCAAGGTGGACGGATCACCTGAGGTCAGGAGGTCAGGAGTTCAAGACCAGCCTGACCAACATGGTGAAACTCCGTCTCTACTAAAAACACAAAAAAATTAGCCTGGTGCGGTGGTGGGCGCCTATAAATGCAACTAATCCGGAGGCTAAGGCAAGATAATCGCTTAAACCAAGGAGGTGGAGGTGGAGGTAAGCCAAGATTGCGCCATTGCACTCCAGCCTGGGCAATAAGAGTGAAACTCGGTCTCAAAAAAAAAAGAATGAATGAAGTCTATCAATGATTGAATACATACTTGCTGCTTGACTGCAACATTAGGGGACGATATAGGAGTCTCATCGCCTACTCTCATGATTTTCCCTAATTCATGTTTCATGTTGATGGCTCGTGTTTGGGGTATGTGGGTTTTCTTGCTTGCTGATGTTTAGTGGGGACGAGAGATAGGTCAAAAAGAAGAGCATTTGCTTCTTTTTGTTCTTTATTTAATCCTAGTTGGTTCTAAGTGTAGGAACAAGGAAGTTGAAACAAAAAATTTCTGTTGATTTCATTTTCCCTTAATATACAATCCGTCCCTTTATCCTTTTTGTCTGACACTGAAATGTCACTTTGAATTGTTGTCCCAATGGTTTAGATCTGTTTCTGTCCTGTTGGTAGATTTCATTTTCTCTGGTTAGGGGGTCTTACCTTTAGAGGCAAGAGGGAGTTGGTTTCTCTCCTGGGTAGCTCTCCCTTGACCCAATCCCATGGTAGGTAGCAGCTATTTTACACTTTTCACACTAACGTGGTGCTTACAATTGTTCCTAGTATCAGAAGACATGATGCTAGGGGGACAGAAATGTTCTCCAACCACCCACCGCTGCCAAGATTCAGGAGGAAATATATGAATCCCCTTAAATAGAAGAAATGTCATGAAAATTGCTTGATTTTATAGAAACCGTCCCACAGTGGTTCTCGAAAAGTGTAGTCCCCAGACCAGCAGTCAGTAGCATGACTGGTAACTTGTTAAACACATAGGTTCTTAGACACCACTCTAGACCTACTGCGTCAGAGACTCTGGGGCTGAGTTCAACAACCTGTGTGTTCACTAGCTCTCCTGATGGTTATGAGGCGTGCTCATGTTTCAGAACTGCTGGTTTGCACCATGCATTTTCTAGTCAGAAGAGCTAGATTTAATAAACAGCTCTGTTTCTCAGTAGCTGTGTGGTCTGGATCAGTTAATTTTCAAATGTTTCAGTTTCATCATCTGTAAAATGGTGATGTTATGGTCTGAATGTGACTGTCTCTTCCAAATTCATATGTTGAAATTCTTACCCTCAAGATGATGGTATTAGGAAGTGGGGTGTTTGGGAGGTGATTAGAGAATGAAGGAAATTAAGGCAGAGCCCTCATGAATTGGGTTTGTGTCATTGTACAAGAGGCTCAAGGAAGCTGCCTTGTCCCTTCCATCATGTGAGGACCAGGGAGGAGGCTGTGAACCAGAAAGCAAGACCTAGACGTTGAATCTGCTGGCACCTTGATCTTTGACTAACCAGACTTTAGAATGGCAAGAAATAAATTGCTGTCACTTATAAGCCACGCAGTCTATGGTGCTTTGTTATAACAGCCCAAACAAACTAAGACAGGTGATGAGAACAACTACCTGATAGAGGTGTTGAAGAATTTAAAGTGAGATTATTCCTGCAAAGCATTCAGTCTAGCCTTGGGCACGTAATAAACATTCAATAACGTTGAGCCATTACTAGGATACTATTTTAGTGGAGAATGGAAAGTGTTCATACTTTAAAAATCCTGTTATTTTTCTCTACACGTTTCTCAAAACTTGGCTGCACATTAAAATCACTTGGGGAGCTTTTTAAAAAATATCTGATTCCCAAGAGATTTACATCAGACTAATTTAGCAAGAATTTTGGGAAGTGAAACCAGGCATTTTTATTTTACAGACGATACCAAGATCATTATGAGGTACAGTAAAATCTGCTGTTGCAATGTATTATAATCAATATTGTCATGAGAAAGTGTTGTGAGATTAAATGCAGCTGAGAATTAATCATCAGTAATGTGAGATGTTGTATTCATTATTTCCATCCAAATGCAGCAGTACAGAAGTACAGAGAAATGCCAAAAAGAAGGTTCTAGAGCAGGGGTTCTTATGCCTGCCATTGAAATTTTGAGCTGGGTAATTCTTTTTTCTGGGGAGTTGTTCTGTGTATTTTTAACATTCTTGGCCTCTATCCACTAGATGCCAGTATCACCCCTCAGTTATGACAACCAACCAGGTTTCCAAATACTGCCAAATTCCCCCAGGGATAAAATAAGCCCCAGCTGAAACCACTGCTCTAGAGTTTCAGTGCCTGAATACAAGTCCAGGCTTTACTATTTAACAGTATGATTAGTGGAAGTTACTTAACCCCTCTGTGGCCCAATTTCTTCTGTGAAGTAGTGATGAAAATCATACCCAACTGATAAAAGTTCAGTTTTGCTGTTTGAGAAATAAATGAGAAAATGCACATGAAGCACAGGTGACGGTGTCTGAAACACGGTAAATATTCAGTAAATGTCAGCTATCAATTATATGTTTATTGATAGCCTTATTTTGATTTCAAATCACTGAAAAACAAATCTTCTCTTGAAGTCTTTACGTTGAAGTTGTGTATCCTTCTAGAGGCAGTATGGGTTGCATTAAAAAGAAAAAAAAAAAGAAGCTGTGTGTCCATTCACTAATTTATCCTTTGAGTTAAGAATCAGAATGACCAAACACTCATTACCTCCTAGGGTCGACAGTTGGTAGGTGATAAAGAAAAGAGCAAGGGTGAAAGGATGTATCAGAATTAGAAGAGGGTTCTGTTTCCACACTTTCGTAGCTATGCAATGTTAGGAAGTAACCCCTCAGAACCATGTTTCCTCATTTGGAATTAGGAAAAATAATTATTATTTTATGTATTTGTTATGAGAATTGAATCAGATAATATATGTGAATGCACTTAAGCCAATATCCTGGTATATAATATGCATCATTAAACATTTAATTCCATTAAAATTATAGATGAGAGCACAGAAGGAAACAACGTGGCAATAATGTGAGTATATCTGTGTCTTTATGAACTTTGACTTTGCATGACATCATTTCATCTGAATTGATGAGTAAGCAGTGAAAAATATTTCTTCAATCATGACAACATTTTGTTCTGTCAAATCTGCATTGGTAAAATGAGGTATCTGAAGGGTACTTACTAAAATTCAATATTATTTTAATGTAGTCAGTTCTTTAGAAGGCTAAAAGAACGGGTTAATCTATTTACAGTTTTGCAAATGCTTTGTGCTATTGAGCACTATTTTTTTTTTTTTTACAATTAACTAAGAAACTTTAGCAGTTTAATTTTGGTGCAATGTAGAATAGTGATTATTGCTTTAATTAGTAGTAAAATTATTCTGGTAACTAGGTTTACAAATATCTTAACTTTGATTCAAATATGTGTTATAAAAAGCCATTCACAGTTTTAAGTATTTTCCTGACAGTGCTTCTATTTATTTTTCATCAAAGAGAAAATTATACAGATAATAGAGTAGAAAACAAAGAGACGAGCAATTTTCTTATTGGATGACATTAGGAGTAGAACCCAAAATTCGAACAGCAGAAATCTTGAGCCCTGATTGCTCATTTACTAATAGGTTTCCCAGCTTCTTTCCTATATTTTTTATTTTAAATCATAAGAAAACAGGAAAAAAAGGAGAACAGGAATAACTTCATAATATCATGTAAAATAGATTACTTCTATTATATAAGTTATTAGATAAAATATGTAAGGTAGATTTTGGGAAACAATTTTTATTTGCATAAAAAAGTGCCAAACATTTTTGATATTAAGCAAACACGTCCTAACTCAGTAGAAATCCAAGCTATTTAGGAATAGAGATCTGGGTGTTAGAAAATGGCTGTAACAATCATTTCTTACATTTTGACATTTATTCATTTATCAAATACCTGTTTGTTGAGTGGATATTCCAGTACCTGAATTAAGCACCTCACTTCATGGAAGTTTCAGTCCAAAAGCTCACTGTGCAGGAAGAGAAACAGACTTTCCCGGTTCTTTTTCAACATCTATTTGGTTGTGTTCAACAACGGGCAGTTCAGCACATTGCAAAACAAGTTTCCCTGGTGCATTCTCCTGAAACCAATTATGATTCCCTCCAGCCCATATGTCCGTACTATGCCTATAAACCTTGCTAAAATAAAAACACAATTACTGTGTTGCTCCATTGATCATATCAGTATAGTAAACCCTATCAGAAATGCTATGGGATTAGTTTGTCATTACTTAATTTCTGGTGTGCCCAAGATGACTACCAATGATACCACCTTACTTCCTGAGCCCTAAGATTCTAGTTAGTAATTTGTCTTACAACCATGGTGTAGAGTGTTTACAGTGTCTGTAGTGCATGTGTGTATATATGTATAAATGCATATATGTATATATACTTACATACATATGCATACACTTACATATATGTGTATGTATATATATAAATACATATTCTATATATATAGTATAAACATGTCTATATGAAATGTATCTTTCTCTGTCTGCTTTTGAATGGAGAACATTGCACTTATTTCTAATATTCTGAAATGTTTTCATTTATCCAGGAATCATAAAGATTGCCATCAAAGAAGAAACACATCTGTAGTCCTGCAGTATACCTTTTATCTGACACTCATGCTTATGTAAAGTGGCAAGTCTCACCGTTACAACTTTCAACTCAGTGGTGAGCTTCAATTCCACCTTAATGATGTTTGTTCTACCTCCTTGCAGTCTGAAGTCATTTCCCTGAGTGAGGGAGACACCATTAAAAAAATAGACGAAGAAACTGATAACATAAGAATCTCTCCCAAGATATCTTAACTTGGAAGTTGACTTCAGATAAGTTCCTTCAGAAGCCCATATATGATGAAGACTTCTATTATTTGGTGTCATGGGTGATGGCAGTAATTCTGCATGTTGCTGAATATGCAACATCACAGGATGAGCTTTGAGTGTTTTAACCCAGGAGACATGGCTATAAGATGCTGTACCTGGGACCTACATTATTATCCATTCTTGCATGGGTTTAATTCATGCTAGCTCAGAATTTTCTACCAAAACCATTCCTATCTCTCATGAGTCTGGTCTTCCATTTTGGTTATCACAACAACAACAAATAGAAGAGCTGCTTCTTTATAAACATTAGTACTTTTAACCCTAGATATGTATATTTGGTTCATCTATTGCCATTCTTTAGATCCCATTCTTTTTTTTTTCCTTCTGTACAAAGGCATCAACAACATATACTCATTTACATAAGAACCAGATAATCCTGTCAGAAAGAATTCAGGTACAGTCAGTCATTAGTGTTAAACCAACTCATCTCTGTTCCAAAACCAGCAAAAGAGTTGAGTTTCTCGTCTTGTATCTTCTAAGGAACATATTCACCAGGAGACAGTTTAACAACCAACTACAGTAAATTTGCTTAAAAACATAGAAAAGTCCAAGAATGGTAGCATTATCTCTGTGTGCAGCCCAAGTTTGCATTAGTAGAAAGAAATTTGTCCCTGAAGTATCTTACAAGGTAGAACTGCGCACGGTTCTTTTCCTTCGCTCATCTTGGGACACCTTGCAGCCAACCAAAATCATGAATATTTTACTGAACAGAGTAAGAAACAAATGAGGAATGTAAAACCACATGAACAATTCACATTGCTAAAATAAATGTGGACTTAGCAGCCTTGAAGAACTACATCTTTCTAACTCAGAAGTGAAAACAGGAGTTTAGTCTAAATAAAGGTAAAAGCAGAAAATTCAGAGAAGCAATCGAAGGCAAATACATCATGTCATTCATTGTCTTCATTTTCTGATGTCTCCAGGGTCCATAGAACTAAACAGTAATAATAGCTAACATGGTTTGAGAACATATTACAGTAGGTACCAGGCAATGTGTTAAGAGATTTAAATGCATTATCTCATTTATCTAATCACAACAGCTCTGGGTGGTAGATGTTAGTACTCTCAAGTAACTGGTGAAGAAACTGAGGTAGAGCAGGGCTAAAGAATGAAACTTTAGATTGATGATTCTCCACATGTTCTCCGATGGATATCATCAGTAGCACCTCCTGCTCCCGTGCACTTGTTAGAGTTGCTAATTCTCTGACCCACCTCAAACCTAAGGAGATGTGGTCCAGGAACCCTAAGAATAAACATTATAGCAATCGGTGTCTTCAAATGCTCTCCAGCCTGATTCTAATGCTTGCTAAAAATCTGTGAACAATGGCTTATTTTACATAATTAATAATGTGGATCCATGTCTGTTTGAACATTTAAGCCCATTCTCTAAATCACATAAACAATATGTAGACTTGTTTACAAAAGTGAGTGATATTTAGAGCACTTCAAGAAACGCATACTTTTAAATGTTTTAGTATTAAATATTGATATTTATTCTATTTGAAGAAGTCTTGATGAATTGTGCTTTTGCCTCCCATACTGTTAGCAGGGCTAGGTGATCTTTGCCAACAAAGACAAGCTACACATGACAAGCCTTTTCTTCTTTAATGTAAGGAGCAGACAGACACTGGGTCACCTCCTTGCTAGGAGCAATTTGCTGGCTTCCATGGTGGACACACTACCTGTCCTGTGGAAAATACAATATGTCACTGTTTTTGAAGTTTAAATTCCCCCAAAAGGCCTCTTTGGAAATGCGGCTGGTCCATAGGAGTTTACTGACCAACAATACCATGAGTTTTTGGTTTGAAAGTCTATCTACAATCTTCCTAACCCTCATGAAATTTGACTACCTGCCGTATATCTGTGTTTCTGAATGGGAACTGTCACATGTTTTTTTCTTTCTACCTTTTAATCACAGATATTTGGTTGGGTTGGCATTTTCATTATTACCATTTTTTTTTCTTATTATCATTAATACCTATGCTATAATTAATGTTGAATGTTATTTCGGGACTGCATGAAAACATATTAAACTCTGGTTTCCCTAAAGAAAGAAAAAAGTACAAAGACACATATACACAATGATCTCTCACCTTTCCAGGATGAAATAGTACTACATAAAACTTGAAGGTTTACCCAATTTTATCAGAACAAACAAAAGAGTACTGAATGTGAATACAATTTAACGAATAGAGTAGCATTTGCATTTCCATTTTATTTACTTTTTGTTTCTTATCCTTAATCCTTGCTAGTTGGTCAAGTTACTGTCCTAAGTACTATTAAGTGGTAAATGAAAATTATTTTCAAACTGCTTGAAAAACATTATTAAAATATAGCTGCTTTGGGGGTCAACAAAGCCTGGGGAATCTTCAGTGATAAATGTCATATCAAAGACTTAAAAGACTTCATCTTCTACCTTATTGAAACAATTAATTTTTTCCTGGGCTGAGATAAAAGCTGCCAAGTAGAAATAATTGCTATTTGACACCACTACACTTACAAACAAATAATAATTGGGTGATCTAGAGAAATAAATGTTGAATCATTGTCTTATGGTTGAAAATTAAGAGCTGTATCCCATTGGCTAAAGAATTTTTCAGATGAGTGGGAACATTTTACTAAAGAACAATACGTATGGTCAACTCTGTGATAAAAACGCTCATAAATGAATAACGCAATTTGTCCATGCCCTCGCAACTAATGGGTCCAAGAATAGTTAATGCTAGGAATCTAAAAATGATCTTCTGTTTGCTAAAGGCAGTTGATGGGTGATGTGTTGAATGCACAGCTGCCTTAGGTATGTTTTAGAAAAGTGCTTATTCCGATTTTCTGAAAAGAGATTAAATGGCCTTGCCAAGGAGTTTATATTGCTTAGGGTATGAAAAAGACAGGCTTGTCAGCGCACCTCAAAACAGACAAGGATTGAAATAGTATTTACTCAAAAAATGAATCAACCTGTGAATTAAGACCTCATCAGCATTGGCTATGTCCTGCCTTATTTGAGATTCTAGATGATTAGTTTAGAAAATAATAGGACATTTTTAAAAGAATTATGTTCTATGTAAATTATAGGTATATGAGAAAAATGAAATAATATTTAGTACTTAAGCTACCTTTCCGTGTATGAGAACATAATACTGGCTTGCACTGCTCAATTCACATGCAAGGGAATAAACTTCACTTTCCTCTTTCCTTTTAGCATATTGGTTAGGATGATGGCATTCAACCTTTTAAAAAAATTATTACAGCACACTTAAGCAAGGCAAAGACCTCACAATCTTCCTACCCCACTCATTCCCACTTTCTAGTGGATTTCCTGCTCTCTGTATGTCACATAGGCAAAATAGCAATTTTATAATGTGTTATGTTAGCCTGAACTCTTGGTAATGTATTAGAGCCATCTATCAACTATCTAATAAGATATTTATTTTAGTTTGTGAATACCAACATTTTAATAACTCCTAGTAATTGACTAAGTAAGTTACTGGTGAATTGGTCCTTATACTTATATAAAAATGAAACTCAGTGGAATAATTATTTCCGTATTATAAGAAATGAGAAAAGGCCTTGTGATAGTTAATTAGGGTCTCACCTGGAGGAATTTATGATCCTCCCAGTGGACTGAGAATTAATCTTTGGAAAAGACTGGTTTGTGGCATGGGCTTTGGACCTGTACTCATGTTATGACTAGTCCACTTAAAAGATGTATCCTTAATCAGCAGAACCAAACTCTCTTTGTCCAACTTTCCCCATTTATCAAACTGGGATTCCTTACTCATGCTTGGCAAATAGAAAGCGATCAGCAGATGGTGGTCACTACAGAGGATGAAAACTGCCCACCTTATAGCTGAGTTCACTGCCACTGCATCAAAAAGAGCTGCAAAACTTCAGACATGCTGAGTGCCTGGGATTTACTCATCACTGGAGGTTGGGCAACCTCTCCTAGAGCCGCTACTGGGCATATGCATGTTTGAGGGTTGAGTATCTGAAACACTTCTGACCTGGCAGATCATGTATCAAGTAGAACTGTCCAAATAGACCATGCATTTCTTCCTCTAGAAGCTACTTCTTATTCCCTACAATTCCAAGATGGGGGAAATTAGACCTACTGATTAATTCAGCAATAAATTCTTATCAAATGTGTACTAAGTGCCTGAGCTTATCCTCATTTACACTAGCTTGTCATCCAGCTAACAAGTTGCTTGTTATTTTGGGAGAATATTATAAGCATTATCATTCTTATAATTATAACAGCAATAATAGTTACCATAAATAATAATACTTTGTGTTTAAACGGCACTGTACATTTTTAATTTAAAATTTTTCACCATTTATAAATGAAACCAATTTATACAGTGAAGAGTTTCTCTACAGAGCAGAAGGAAAGACATTAAATAGCCAGATATAAGGAAAGGAATTGCCAACTAAGTGCAGGAATTTTTTGGGGGGAGAAAGGTGCTATATAACTCAAGAATTGTTCATTTTCTTCCCCTCTGTGGGTATGGCTCAGTTCAGACAAAATAGCTTATGGACATAACAGTCTGTTAGTTAGGTCAGCTGCCAAGGACAGATCGTCACTTGTCATCATGTGTATCCTGTTATCATTAGGACTTTGGAAGCGAACACTGCATTAAACATTTCACAAATATAAATCCAGAAGTCCTTTTCTCACTACCAGAATGTCCACCTTTGCTGTTTTCATTTAGTACCATACACAGTGCCAAATGGTATCATGCATGCATCTTTAACATTTATTCTTTAAAACAACAATATAGGATTCATTCTTTTAGTTATTGTTTGGAAAATTATTAAGTACTTATTATGCTTCAGGCCCAGAAATTCATTAAACAGTTTATATAACAAATTTTACATTTTGTGATTTTTATCTGAGGAAAAAAGCGTAAAGTCTCAGCAAAAAGGCCATTGTGAAAGACATTTTATTCTACCTGGGGAGGCGGTGCATGACGGTTGCTCTCCAAGGTTTGTGAAATTTCCTTTAAGCATGATGAGAGGGCAGTGGTGTTGACGGAGGACCTGGTTGGAAGTTAGATGCACCATGATGACATAGTGTGGCCCCTATCTCAGCATGATGGAGGGCAGAAAGAGTCAGTGTGAACTGGCCAGCACATAGTTCTGCTGACTGTGTGGGAAGCTAAGTTCAAGGCCTACTTTTGCATTTTTTTTTTTTTTTTTTTAAATAAGGAAAAGAGATTTAATTATCTTATGGTTTGGCAAGTTTTAAGGAAGAATAGTGCTGGCATCTGCTTCTGGTGAGGCCTCAGGAAGATTATAATCATGTTAGAAGGTAGTTGGGATCCACAATGTCACATGGAGAGCACAGCAGCAAGAGAGGGAGGAAATGCCACGCTCTTTTAAAAATAACCAGATCTCAGGTGAACTATCTTTGTTTCCTTGTCACTGTAGCCAGTGTCAAAAATAAGAAGTTGCTTTGCTTGTTCAACCCATCTCTTTCAGTGTGTGCATGAGTCTCATCTAGGCTGAGAAAAAGGAAAACTCATTCACCCCCTAAAATGCAACCAGTGATTAGGAATTTGGAGGGAAAGTGCCTGCATGACTACTACTACTCCTTATTTCTTTTGCTCTTAATCAAAAGGTCTCTATAGACAGGTAGACAAATAGGATTTCTAGCAATGTCCCATGGTAGGAAGTCCTTGTATACTGAAAATTTTAGAAATCTCACAGGAAGATTTATAGTGAGAAATCATAGAGAATTGAGTAGTAATCTTTAAGTTCCAAATTTAATGTGGTTTCCTTTAGGGAAAACAAACTTTTATTCACACATGTTAGAAGTCATTTATGCATAAAATATCTCTGATATGATATATAAGACACTGGTAAAACTGATTGCCTTGGGGAGATGGTTAGGCATGTGAAGGGAAAATATAATTGAAAACCTTCCCTGCCACTAAAATATTATATATATATAAAATTTATATTATATATATATATACTATATATATATTTCAAATATTCTTTAGGCAAAATTAAATTAAATTAAATTTTAAAACAAAAAACCACAATTTCAAAAGATTACTTTCAGTGGATATGTAATATTTCTTCATATAATGTACCTTAATTTATTCAAATTTTTTCATAAGTGAATGTTTAAATTGTTTCTAAGCTTCTTTTCCCTACTATAAATTGCACGTCTGTTTACTTCTCTTATTCCTAGAAGAGGAATAGCTAAGAAAAATAGTGTAATTATTTCAAAAGTTCTTTGAAACATTGAACATTGCATGAGCATGCCTATCTCATGCCTCTTACTGACACTGAGTACTATTTTTAAAAAAGAGTAATTGTTATTTAATAGGTGAACAATGGCCTCTTGAAATCTCCATGTTATAATACAATAGCATATTTTACCCAAGATTGCCTTTTACCTGCCACTTGATATGACTTTTTAGCTCTTAGATGTTTTGTATCCAGCATTAGTCTAACAAAGTTATAATTTTAAAGGGAAATCTGCACAACTCTAGGTAGAAGTAGTCTGTAGATTTGTCATAATTTTGGTAGGCTATGCATTATTTTAGATATTCACTGGATAAAGAATAGAGTTAATTATCAATGTAGAAGATGTACTGATAAAATAGGACTTATACTTCAATAAAATATTTCAGTATATTAGTGTTGTTAACTCTAAAGCCTTTGAAATATTTTAATATCTTGGTATCGAGTCTGTCTCAGTAAGAAAACGATTCCAAATCTAGCACAAGACCCTTAACTCAGTTCAGTAGTTTAAATTGGGACCAGCTGTAGTTCAGAGGTTGATCTGAAAAGACAATTGAGGACGATAGACCATGCAGCCCATCAGTGATCCCAGAAACACCAAGTGCTACAGAAGGACTTTATGAACCTTTCTACATCTTCGTTACCTTTCAGCAAGGTGGCCAAAGCACTCAGTGATAAACAGAGAGGTTTGATTCACTTTGAATATGACCTTCACCTATAAATAAATGTTTCCATAATTTGATTAAAGACACCGTCAAGTCTGAAAATATTTTTGGTCTGTCTAGTGTCCAAGATTTTTTTTTTTTTTGAGACAGAGTCTCTCTCTGTTGCCAAGGCTGGAGTACAGTGGTGTCATCTCAGCTCACTGCAACCTCTGCCTCCCGGTTTCAAGCAATTCTCTGCCTCAGCTTCCTGAGTAGCTGGAATTACAGGATCCTGCCACCACGCCTGGCTATTTTTTGCATTTTTAGTAGAGACGTGGTTTCACTATACTGGCCAGAATGGTCTCTATCCCTTGACCTCGTGATCTGCCTGCCTCGGCTTCCCAAAGTGTTGGGATTACAAGTGTGAGCCACCACACCTGGCCTCTTGCTTTAATTTCTTTTCTTTCTTTTTTTTTTTTTTAAAAAAAAAAATGGTTCCTATCTTTTCATCAACAATTTTATTATTAGTAGTATCTTTCAGTGGTACGAGCTGAATAAAGAAATGGGTGCTCAAAGGTATTCACAGCATATTATCCAAACACTGAAAAAATGAAGGCAAGGAGGAGTGGGGCAGGATTCTAACTAAAAGGAAATGACTAATTAAGATGTGACATAGAGGCCGGGCGTGGTGGCTGACGCCTGTAATCCCAGCACTTTGGGAGGTGGAGGCGGGTGGATCGCCTTAGGTCGGGAGTTTGAGACCAGCCTGGCCAACATAATGAAACCCAGTCTCTACTAAAAATATGAAACATTAGTTGGGCGTGGTGGCAGGCACCTGTAATTCCAGCTCCTCGGGAAGCTGAGGCAGGAGAATCGCTTGAACCTGGTAGGCGGAGGTTGCAGTGAGCCGAGATGGCGCCATGGCACTCCAGCCTATTAAAACCTCAAAATCAGTCTTTCCCCAGGTGGGCCTTTGGGCAACTCAGAAGCCAGTCCCTGTATGACCCCCTACTTTTCCACCAGGGGAAACGTTGATCTAAGTGGAAAACCCTGGCTGCCGCCTCCAGTGGCCTCCTGCAAATCATTACAAATCAACCTCTTTCAGGTCTGGCTTAAACATGCCTTAATTTCTTTAAATGTGTCTATATTACTCATTCTGATTGAAGTAGATTCCATATTTTTGACCTTGGAGGTCATTGAATAATAGTTAGCGTTTTAATTCTTGGTAAGACTGGAGTAGGGAGCCCAACGTCTTGCTATACACAAGAAAAACAAGCCGATTTTTGCTTAATTACATAGGTATGTGTCTAAGAAGTACAGTCTAAAGGGTGAAGTATGGGTGAATGGGGAAATGTTAGCCAAAGAGTACAAAGCCTTGGTGCTATGGTTTGAGTTTGTCCCCACCAAAACTCATGCTGAAATTTTATCTCCATGTGGCAGCGTCAGGAGGCACAGTCTAGTGGGAGGTGTTTGGGTCATGCGGCTGCATCCCTCATGCGTATCTTGGTGCTGTTCTCATGGTAGTGAGAGAGAGTCAGTAAGTTCTTGAGGGAATGGATTATTCATGAGAGAGAGGATTGTTGTAAAGTGAGATTTCTCTTCTGGTTTGGTCCTCTCTTTGCATGCGTCTGCTCCTCCTTTGACCTTCTCTGCTGTTATGATATATTATTAAAGCCCTCACCAGAAGCCAAGGCCATACCTTTGAATTTCCTAGGCTACAGAAACATGAGATAAATAAACCTCTTTTCTTTATAAGTTACCCAGCCTCAGGTATTCTGTTGTAGTGACACTAAACATGGCACTCAATTAGATAGGGGGAATGAATCTGATTATCATTATATCAATTGCACAGCATGCTGAATATGGCTAATAAATGAGTATTATATACTTCAATATTGCTAAGAGGAAATTTCTGATGTTATCAACCCAAAACTGTGAATTAGTATACTATTCCACGCTGCATTTAGAAATCATAACACCACTTTGTACCCACAAATATATACAACTATAAACTGCACTTAGTCAATATATAATTTAAAAAACAAACTTAAAAAAAGTACAGCCCAGTTAGAAAGTGTGTGTGGATCCGACATGCCTTCCTCTGTGGCTGAAGGAGATACAATTACGATTGCTCTTTTCTTCTGAACTACAGATGGAGAGTGGGCTGTCATGATCTTCAGAGGGGAATAAATGGCAGATTTTGCCCAGTGTTTGGAAGAAAACCCAGAACCTAAAAAAGATGGTCTCCCAGCAGTTTTTCTAGGAATCACAGACTTTTAGAGATGGAAGTAGCCTTAGAGGCCACCAATCTGCTACTCTTCTCCAATACCCAGGGCCCCAGTCGACTGATGGGCAATTGACAGGCCAAGAGAGTGAGGTCGAGTTGTAGATAAGTACAGTCTAATACAAATATAATGCAAAATACACATGGAATTCAAATTTTTTCTGGTAGCCACATTAAAAATGTAGCACGAGACAGATGAAAATAATTTCAATAACACATTTTATTTAACCTAATATATACCAAATATTATCATTTCAGCATGTAACCAATATAAAATTATTGGGATATTTTACCTTCTTTTTTCATACTATATTTCCAAAATGTGCTTTATATTTGGAGTACATCTCAATTTGTTTTCATCTGGATTTTCTCAATTTCTTTTAACATTAAATTTTCAGAGATTGAAGTGAAACATAGTTCTGCCAAAATGATATAGTTATGCTTAATGGAAATGATTTTAAACCGCTTTGATATTTAAATGTAATAATGTTAGAAATTTAGCTTATTCTGTGCATGTTTCAAGGGCTCACTGGCCACATGTGGCCCTGTGGCTGCTGTATTGGTCAGTGCATCTCCATATAATGCTCGTTTTAAGTTAGAGAATCAAACCTTGATATTTGCAGCCTGGTGCTTGGCTTATAGAAGATAATCAACAAATAAGTTTCGACTGAATTAAGACTAAAACTTGGGTATTCTGATTCATTTTTCAGATGTGCCACTTACCAATTACCTGGTATTGCTCCTACTTCCTATAGAGCAGTGATTCTCAAAATGTAGTCTCCTACTAGAAACATCTGCATCACCTGGGAGCCTGTGAGAAATGCAAATCCTTGGGACCTAATTTCAGACCCACTGAGTTAGACACTCTTGGGGTAGGCCCCAGTGATCTATGAGAACTACTGCTGTAGGTCTAAAGAAGTCTTATTTTCCCTAGGGCTTTTGCTGGGAATGAAGGGATGCCAAGAGAGCAAGAGCTTCTCGTTGTGCAGTGCTGTCTGACAGAACTTCTGTGATAGTGGAAATGTTTTATGTCGGCAATCTCTAATATGGTAGCCACTAGCCACGTGACTATTGATCATTTGAAATGTGGTAGTGCAAATGAGGAACTAAGTTGTAAATTCTCTTTGCTGCACGTTGTTAGCAGCTGTCTAATTAACCTCTTTTTACCAATAAGGAGGGGAAGCATGGGTTCAGTAATTGTAATGAGGAATCATTAATCCAAAGTTGGAGCGAGCTCAGGGTTAAGTCTGAGGAAGACTCTGTTAGGCAACAGCCCTGTCTTCTCCAGGGATACTCTTCGAATAGAGAAAAGATGGATTCACTGAATCAGTGTGTGTTCTAAACCCAAGATTAGGGTAATCAAAACAACCCATAGCCCAATGTTTCATTAAAACTTGTGGACTTACTTTTTCTAGATCGGCAGTAGAACCATGAAGTCTCACAAGGAGGCCACAGCACACAAGAATCATGTTTTGCATTTAGCAATTGGACAAGCTCTTCTCATCCTCTGGCCCTGAGTTTTCAGAACTTGAAGTCTATTAATTTTTTAATGACACAGGCTATCTGGCTGTGCTGATGGTGACCCTTTTTACTTGTTAATTTTCTTTTCTAAGAAATGCTTTCTGGAGCTGATGAATGTCTCTAGTTTTGCCCTGGACACTTCTTCCCTCTGCTGCTCTTGGGGGCAATTACTATGATTTCCCGTACTTCTAAAGTACAGGTGTTTTCCATAAGGACATAGCGAAAAAGAAAATGACTGGTTTTCAAGGGATGAGGATGAGATAGAAAGCCCTCAGTGCTACAACTCTTATTACTCAAAATAAGAGTGAATTAGAAGAAAAGTGACTTGCATTTTTTGTTCAGGTCATCATGCCTTACTTAAGCCAACTCAAACCCTGAGGTTCCCTGGATACAAATCATATTTGATCATGAGATTAAAGTGGGCTCTGTGGAGCTGGGATGTAGCTCCTGTGGAAATTTACTAGCTAAGACAGGGATTTACAGTTCTGTGGGACCTCTGAGGAGCCCATCACAATGTGCTTGGCAATTTAGGTGCCCCCAAGAGGGTAAATGTGAGCTAAAAAAAAAACTCCAGCTCCTCCACCTGATCCCTATCCACCTACTCTTCCCATGGAGAGGAAATTCAGTCTGTATTTAGTTGTAAATCTTAGATGATGGCTAGACCATCCTTACTTGCAAGTGGAACCAAAAAACAACATATGATGAACAGAGGGTGTCACGTAAGCTGGTAAACTGGCAAAACAATTCTGTCTCTGACAAAAGGAAAGTGATACAAAGCTGTTGTTTTCAACTGGTCCACCCGAAGTCTTGCCAAACAGTGTGCTCTCCATACCTCATCGATCTAATGCTTTAATTGGCAGACAGTAAAGTCTGATGGGAAGGTAATGGTTTCTTAAATACTTGAGAATGAAAAGCAAATTAAGTTAGCATAGTGTAAAAGGCAAGTAATTACATAATGTCAGTCTTGTTTTATATTGTTTAGTCTTAAACAGCATACAAAAAAAAAAGGGCATGGTCAGGAGTGAATGAATAAAGTAAGACTGCTTTGTTAGGTTACTTAAGCTCTGCTTACTTTTAGTGAGCAATGAGCTTCAGGGAAGGTTTCTTGAATGACAGCAAGCCTGTCTCCAAAGTCATCACTTTCTACTGCCTGTCCTAATGTGTACTAACCATTGACAGAATGATCGTCATTCTGAGCCAAGGATTGGTCTCAGTTTGTAGGCATGTTTCTGAATAGGAAGATAACTTGACTGCATTATGGAGCGGAAGCAAAGGGTCACAGCATACCTTATGTTTCTGGAAGAGTGACTCAACTGGTGAAGGGTTCCCAGTTTTTGGTGGTGTCCAAGACTGGATTTATGGCTTCAGGATGGTTTTCATCCTTAGGGCCTGGGTGTTATCATCCACCAAAAAGAGATTACCCTCAAAGACTGGATGTGTAGAATAATCAACGGCATGGACAGGGAAGCCACATACAAGTAAAAAGGGAAGGATATCCTGGTGTAGAGAAAGATGAATGGGAACTTATAGGATAGATGATAATTGGGTTATCAATGAAGCAGCTTCCCTCCCTCCCTCCTTCCTTCCTTCCCTCCTTTTTCTCTCTTCTTTTCCTCTCAAATGAAAATAGTGGAATTTTATATGTATATGTTTGTGTGCATGTGTGTGCTCATTGCAAAAACCTTAGAGAATGCAGCCAGAGATGTAAAGAAGAAAATAAAACTGCAAGTAATACTATTTCCTAGAAAACAATCACTGTTAAGAGTTTAGGATATATTTTTACAAACGTTCTCTATGCGTATTTCCAACTTTGTTTTTTCTTCTGTCTCATATATATGAATGTGATGATATAAAAAATTTGTATTAAGTATACTATATCAATATATATACTACATATAGATTGTATATATGATTTGCATGATATTTTGTACCCAGCTATTCCCAGTTTTGAATGTGTCTTAAGGAGCAGGCAGATAAGGATTGTGGTTCTTTAGTTTGGTGATTTCATGAGATTTGATTGAAATAACCATGGAGGACCTGGAAATTTGGGCTGAAGTATGAGAGGGGTGTGCTGACAGCTGTGAGTCCTTGGACTCATCATGGGCAGTGGTATGCAGTGTTCATACCTGCACAGCTGGTGCAGATAATGCAAAGGTCTCACTCATGCAAAAGGCATATGGGTGACTTAGGGCCCATCAGGGTGAATGTTCCTTATTTCAGTCCATTGACATTATGCTAAGTAAGTTTTATTCTTTTAAAAACATACTGAAGTCTCAGCCATCCAGAATTTTATAGATGGAGCCTTTGCAAATTCCCCAAAAATACTGTCATTGCTATTTCAAGCACCATTATTTTTCTACTGAAGCCTCTTTGCATGGAGCACTTTCTAAAATATATTACATAATTTTTATTTTTTCTGATTATAGTATTCTGAGCATGAGTTAACTTTTTGTGAAGACACAGCTCCCTTTTCAGAACCCATTGCACTGATGTAATATATCAAGGCCCAGGTCTTTTGAGGTATGTGGAAATGTTGGTGTTTACACAAAAATGGCACCAGATGGCCATGCTTTATAAGCTCTGTGTCTTCTATTTGTAGGTCTCTGTTCCTCTGTTTGCTAAGAATCTATTGCTCTTCTGGCTGGATTGATGCATTTTGCTACAGCAACATCGTTCACTGTCCTCTCCCTTCCTTTCCATGGACTCCAATTACCCATTCTTATAGAGGACCTGGAAACCAGATAAGCAAGATTGTTGGAATTATGTGTAATGTAGAATAAAATGGAAAAAATAAAAATAGACTCAGCATAGGCCCAGCCTGACTCTACATGGAAGAATGATGAGCTTTAGGAATGAATTTTGTCACCTATTTTGGTTATTTAGAAGGTCTTCTTCCTCTTCTGTTTTAATCAAATCATGGTTATAGTGCCTGACATGCAATCAAGAACTATTTGTTGAGTTGAATTAAGCAAAACTTAATGATGTGTATCTGGGGAAGACAACACTAGATGTTTCAGTAATGGATGGACAAAGGGCTGTACCTGAAGACACCTTGAGGGAAAGCTGCTGTGATTCTCATCAGCCCAAAAAAACAGTTCACAGATACCAGGAAGACTTTCTTAAGGTTCAGAAAGCTATTTGCAGCCCCCCTGACAGCTTCCCCTAGTTTCCTATCTCTCCTCACCCCTGAATCAAGGCTTTTGGAATGTTCCTCATAGACTGCTAGTGCCTTCTTATCACCCACTGCAGGTTTTGAGACATGTTACTGACCATTATTAGCCACTTAGGTCTGGCTCTTCCGATCATGTACAGGTAGTACTTGTTTTCCCCCCTGGAGTACTCTTCTTTTCATCAGCATGTAAGTAGTCTATTCCAAGGCAGTAAGTGGTAAAAGAAGGTATCTCTATGCCCTTGGCTATTTCTCATTATCGAGTTCCATAGCAATGTCATGGGGATATTCCAAAGTAACTGGTGGCCAGCAGTGTGGGAAATCTCCCAGGGCAGTGCTTTCCAAACTTAATGTATGTAAAAATCACTTTTATAAAACAGATTCTGGTTCAGTAGGTATGAGATGGGGCCTGAGAGTTTGAATTTTTAATAAATCCTTCCACTCTGGGTACTATTTTCTCTAACAAGAAAGTAGATTCTGGTTTTATCATTCCTGAAGTTCTGCATTCCCATTGTTTATTTTCAAGAGGTGTGAGACTTCTGAAGCAGGAGACTGAGGATTCCAAGAAGATCCAAGTGAGTATGGATGGCTATGGTCAGTTTCTGAACGATCAAAATTGGGGCCATTGTAAACAGTCATCTACTTCCTATTTTGCAAAACCAAAAAGAAAAACAGCCCATAAGAATGGCACATTGTCAAAACAATCAACTATTCTCTCTCTCAATCTCTCTCTCTCACACACACACATGAGCATGCACACACACATGCAAAACGCACACACACACCCCATACAACGTTTCAGTAGCATCCTAAACTTTAGAAATAATGAGAAACATATTTGGTAAAATATGGTAGCCAGGGTCTCTTCTACTTGTTGTACATTAATAAATAAAACCTATTTAATCTATCTACTGGAATGCCTGTGATATAAACAATTTAGTGTGAATACTTTTGGTTTCCAGCTGTCAGTGAACTTAGGTAAATCCAGCTTTGAGAAAAACACGTTTTATGTGAAAAACAATTTCAAATTCTATGAAAACATCTATTTATTATCTCAATCATATTACACTAGGGCTGTAAAATAAATAATCAGACTAGTCACCAGGACTTTATGGTCCACTTAGTATCAGCTATCCACATTAGATTAGGGTGTTTGTGGCTTTGTTTTATTTAGATTATTTTCTATAAATCTGGAGTTTTCTTTTCTTTGTAACTAGAGTGAGGGCAACTTTTGTATTCTTTTAAAATATTTTTAAAGCTAAGGGATTCCATCTTAAAGATGGAGTTAATAAGGAGACCATGATGTTTTGCCTGCTGAATACACACCGATTCACACAGTGGAAAGTGGTTCATTCACATGCATAGGATATCATGGTCCCAATTCTAGATTAAGGCCATTTTTATTTATTTATTTATTTTAGACAGAGTCTTACTCTGTCACCCAGGCTGGAATGCAGTGGTGTGATTTCGGCTCACTGCAACCTCCACTTCCCCGGTTCGAGGGTTTCTCCTGCCTCAGCCTCCCGAGTAGCTGGAACTACAAGCATGTTCCACCACACCTGGCTAATTTTTTTATTTTTAGTAGAGACAGGGTTACACCATCTTGGCCAGGCTGGTCTTGAACTTCTGACCTCAGGTGATCCACAATTGGGGCAATTTTAAAAAGGCAATATAAAGCTAGTTGAATTTTAGAAGTTCAGTCTACACTAAGTTTCTTTTTACAAAAACTCAACTAGAAATGTCAGTGCTTTCTAATGCTTGGAAGAAGGGATGTTCATCGTTACCTCTTTTCACTCTATTCAGCTGACTCTGAAACTCTTTTTAAAATAACCAAATTGCTCAAATTAGGAAGATTTTCGAAGAGGAAACACAAATATCTCCTAAAGGGCAACGATGTATGTCTGCAAAAATCCAAAATCTCCCTTGGGGCTTTGTGAGGGACAGAACCCCTAGCTGGCTGGGCCAGAGATCTCACTTGACATGACAGCACGTCCTGGAAAGATCTCGCTGTGTGCAAGTCAACATGCTTGGCATTTTATATGGATTATTGTATTTAATCCTCAAGATGATTTTCATTTACAGGTAAGAAATAGAAAATTAGAGAGGCTTAGTAAATTTCTTCAAGTCAGCCGGGCGTGGTGACTTACACCTGTAATCCCTTCACTTTGGAAAGCCGAGGCAGGTGGATCATGAGGTCAGGAGTTCAAGACCAGCCTGACCAATATGATGAAACCCCGTCTCTACTGAAAATACGAAAATTAGCTGGGCGTGGTGGTGCACACCTGTAGTCCAGCTACTAAGGAGGCTGAGGCAAGAAAATTGCTTGAACCTGGAAGGCGGAGGTTGCAGTGAGCCAAGATCACGCCATTGCACTCCAGTCTGGGCAACAGAGTGACGCTTCTTTTAAAAAAATGTCTTCCAGTCAGACAATATGTACATGGCAGAAACAGGACTTAAACTGAGACCATGGTACTACATTTTAACCACTACAACTCTTAGATGATAACCCAGATTGTTATATATAAGTAATAAAGTAATTTCTATTACATTGTACGAAGACTCATAATTGATCTGAAAGTAATCAGTCAGTCACAAAATGTATCTGAGGACTTACTGTGCACCAGGCACAAACCTATGCACTGAGAACAGAGTGGTAAACAAAAGACATTGCATTCCAGTCCAGTAGACAGTACGGCTACTCCGAGAGGTCTTGTACTCCCAGCGCTGCTTCTGCTGCTGCTACTACAACTATTACTATTACTATTACTACTTCTACTGTTACAACTTAGAGCTTACTATGTGCCCAGCAAGATTTTAAATACTTTCTATATGTTGCCTCATTGAGGTAGGTAATAATGTTATCCACATGTTACAGATGAGAAAACTGAAGTGGAGGTAAATATGAAGTCACCTTCCCAACGTCACACAGGTAATGAATGGAGAGGGTGGAATTTGAATTTAAGTAGTCTGACACCAAAGTCAGTGTTCTCATCCCCCACAGAAAGCCACTAACTATAATAAATTAATAGCAAGTGTGCAAATTGTGGCAAAGAATGGCACATGTATAATCGGAGACCGGACCTGGTGTCTGTGGTTGGAAAGGACTTCCCTGAGGAAGACCTGATGCTTGTGGTTTGGGTGGAGGGCAGAACGAGAGAGGCCAGCAAGTCCCTCGGGGAGGAGACCGTGAGATTCCTGTGAGAGCACATGAGGAGTCCCCTGTGACATGCATCCTGTGCTTTTTACTTTTCTTTTAAAATTTGGTTTACATGAATGTGGAAATGAAGCCTCTAAGTGTGAAAAAGAAAACTAATATTTATTGAGTATTAGGCACTTTGCTAGCTACATCTGTACAATAAATTATTTTAAATTCTCATAAATGTCCTATGTGATAAGTCTTGGTATCATTTAAAAATGAGAGACTTGAGGTTTACAAAGTGACTTGCCCACTGTCTCACAGGTTGAAGCCAGGATTTGCATCCAGTTCTGGTCTGGGCTCTTATCACTGACATATGGGGACCCTGTTTGAGGAGAAAATTTGGGGCCATGCTGTGTGTGTTGGGGGAGGGAGGTGGGAACTTGTGTAGTCATATTTCAGGAATGGAAGAAATAGAAAGACACAGAAACCCAGTTTAAGTTTTTTGTTCTTTTAGGTCCACAAATTCTTTCATTTAAACATTGAAACTCACTACTTCTTTAATTCCACTTTCTGTCCTTTCTGTCTATTTGTAAAATTACTAAATCCTTAGATTGACTCTAACTGTGGGCAAATGATTCTAAGGAATATTCTGACCTAAAACACGAACAATTATTTTCAAGTGATGTTTCTGAAGTGCTCTGTAATTGGACATTCAGTAAGTCCTCCTTGTACTATGCTGTGAAAGTTAACACCATGTTTCATTTTAAAAGAAAATTATGGTTAGAATAATTATTTTCCTAAGCATGAACATGAAGCCTTCACTTCTTTTTGGGTCCCTTGTGTTTTTTTTTTTCCAAACCATTATTTAATGGTCAGAGCCAAATCCAGAGGAAAACAAAAAGAAATAAGAAACGTTAACAGGGAAAGCAGGCCAGAGAAAAATATATAACTGTTTTCCTCAGAGGATTAAAAGATATCTTGCTTTGAATCACTTTGTACCCATACAACAAGGTAATACATGTGCTTAAACAGACTATACAAGATTCCATTGATAGCTTAAAAGCTCCAGTTCTTATGTAATAATATACTATTTCATGTGCTAATGGCCCAAAAAGAATGAGAAATGTTCTTTACCTTACCTTCAGAAGAAAAGTTAACTGGATGATGAATTAAGAGTATAATACCCTTGTTCTAAATCAAAGAATACTCAACCATAATGAATGATGATCTATAATAATATTACACCATATATAATGGTATTTATTAGGATGACACATAGACTTATTTCCATCAATAGCTTTGGCTCTTAAAAGCATTATTTTATGTGTAGATTAAAAACAGGTATTGATTTCTTTGAGGCACACATCAAAATTCATTGACCTGAGTTTGCCAAAGTCAATATTTTTCTCATAAGGCAGTATATCCATATGTTTACTGAACCACAGAATCACTGTGTATGGTTCTACATATTCCAGATGGCTTATAGTTTAAGAATATTAGAATCAGAAGGAGACTTAGCCCAAGTCCTTCAATTTCCAGGTGAGGAAGCTGAGTTTCACTGAGAGTAAGCAACTTGCCCTAATTATTACACTTGCCCCACCGTCATGCTGGTGGAAAAGAAGCTTGTTTAGATTTAGTCTAATTTTCTCACCACCATTTCCCCCACCTTCATTAAATATTTTGAAAATTGTCTTCTAAATCCAGAGAAAGCTTACTTTTTTTAAAAAAACCTCCTATGAGTAATATCGAATTTTATTACCTAGGAGCCATGTGTGAAAGGGAAAAAATCAAAATCTAGTGACAAATTATGCACATTTATATTGGACTGATTTTTCAGACTAAACTCATGCCAGTTTAGTCTGGTAGATCACTGCAGTAATGGCTCCCAGTGTTGCACATGTCCCTATATCCACACTTTCTGGTAGTGCCTCCCACCCTGCCTTTAAAATTGGCCATGTGATTTGCTCTGGCTAATGGGACAATAGCAATCCTGAGAGCAGCAGAGCTTGACATGTGTGTACACATTGGGCCTTGCCATCACTTGTTGCTCTTTGGAATGCTAAGATCACATGTAAGAAAGCCCAGACCAGCCTACTGGAGGATAAGTCATGCCAGCTGAGGCCTCCTTGACCACCACCTGTCCTCCCAACCCCAGACATGTGGGTAAGGCCATCCTGGATCATCCATCCCCAGCTAAGTCCTCAGCTGACCTCAGAGATCAGCTAAACTGACTCAGACAAGAAGAACCACCTGGATGACCCCCAGACTCACAATTAATAATACATGTTTGTTTTTACAGGTTCCCAGGTTTTGGGGTAGTTTGAGAGACAGTAAGGCTATGACTGAAAAGCATAGAGAACAATATATAAAATAGGCAAGAGGGTGATTCCAGGTTTATCCATGTAGTCTGGCAATTCTTAAATAGTTCCAAAAAATAAAAACCATCCAATGTCTTTTATCTTTAGAGGTGATAGAAGATTGCATGTAACAGTAACTTCTGATAAAGAATTTCACATATTCCACTGGGAGATGGTTAGGAAAAAACATGGTATGAATAGTATCTGATAGAAGCAATAAAGCTGTGACCAATTAAAGCTCAAATCCTGAAACCATCAATTCAGAACACTGTGGGTTGACTGGGCTGGACTTCTTTAATTATTTGATCGTTATTAATTCATAAGTATTTATATCATTCATAATACTACTTTCAGTTTAGATGAAGTTGCTCAATTTGTTGATGGAGAAAATTAAAATCCAAAGTTAAACCATCTGATCTGTAAGGCAGTACCAGCTAATGTTTATACCAAGAGAATGGACAGATTGGTTAGGAGCTCACGGGGTATCAGATATGACATTTAGTATGGAGCATGAGGTTAAAAAAACTGAACAATGCATCTACATTGACATGATCAGGAGAGGCTACATTGTTAATTGTATGATTAAACCAAAGTTAAAAATGTTTTTTTGATCTGATAGACCTCCTGAGTGATACTAGCACATGCTCTTATAATCCCTCTTCTACTCTAAATTCAAATACATGGCAAAACACAAATAAAAACATTTGCCAGATTTCCAGAAAATATTCCAACTTTGTCCATGTGGAGTAGCATAAGAAGTAGGAACAATGATTCCCAAAATAAAGTATTCTGAAAATAGACACACACACACACACGCACACACACACACACACACACACACACACACACACGGACATTACATATATACTCATTTGCATATAATTTTATTGTTTTCAAAACAACAGAACAAATACAGATAAATAAAACACACTTCTCTCTCTCTCTCTCTCTCTCTCTCTCTCTTTCTGTCTCTTTTTTCTTTTCAGATAGGATCTCAATTCTGTCACCTAGGCTGGAGTACAGGGGTTAGAATTGAGTGTTAATATGTACAAACCATGTGAATAGCTTTTTATAGGGGAGAAGAAAGGGACTAGTTGACGGTAAAGTACCAATGAGGCTGTTCTTCACAATCTAATAGTCAGGGCAAGGCAAAAGGTAGACTATAGCTATCAGCTTCATTCCCTCTAACACAGAATTCGGAAAGTGGGGAGGACTTCACCAAGATTACCAAAAGGCACTACATTTTCAGTCTGACAACTTTAGAATAATTTATGACCTGGTTGAAAAATCTAATAGTAGACAGCTGGTTACATTAAAAGAAAATAAAAGTGTAGAGTTTCATATAGAACATGTTATTCAATCTTTGGAAAACTCTATTTGCTTTTGATTTGCATAGTTTACTCTTTCAGTCCTTGATGTATTTTGAAATTAGGCTAGGGAGAATGGTTTCCAAAATTCGGAATAAAAAGGCTTGCTTTGGAGTAGGCAAGTTTTCAGACCCATCCTAAGTTGTAGTTTTAGAAGCCATTGATGAAGAGCATTCACATTATAAAATGCTACCAATACACTCAGTAAAACATCTACATTTGAAAAATTGCTATATTTATCTATTTGAGATAATAGTTATTTAGTCTTCAGGCAATACTTCATGTGGGTGTAGGTTGGGTGGCTCTGCCATTATCCCAAGGATTTCTGTCTGGACCACTGCATTAGGGCTGAGACTGAAAGCAGGGTGGGGACCCAGTCCTCCAGAGCCCTAGGTGTATCATCACTTTCAGCACATTCCAAAGCATTTGTTTTTGTATGGTTGTTTTGTATTCAACAACCCAACTTCCCATCCATTGATAGCCAGTCCCAGTGCCAGAAGCTTTTGTTAGCGTAACTGGCTATCCACTCTGAAGGCAGCTCCCGGACTCATTCTGTGGCTTCTGCCTTTTTCCTATGGCTCCATGAGTCCAAGGGTCTACGACAGTAGCCACTGTCTCCATTACCAACCTTGTATCTCCATTACCAACAAACAATGACTTTAAATAGAATAAACAAGTCTCGTTGGGTATGTTCTTAATGGCTTTCTGTCTTCTGTGATACTGAGCTGAAGAACAGTAGACTCTGGGCTCTGAGAACCAACAGATAACCTTTCTGATACAATGAATGGCATGGTAAAAGTCCCAGACTGCTCTTTAGAACCAGGCATACCATACTTCCTGCAGAAATATTAAGAAACTAACATTTAAATGAGTACTGACTATAAGCTGAACATTGTAGTAAGTCTTGTTTTATGTATTATCTCATTTAATCTTCACAACAACCCTATAAGTAATTATATTATCATAATACCCATTTTGCATAAGCAAACTGAGAGGCAGAGAGAGGATACATAATTTGCCCAAGACTATGCAGACAGTACAACTCCAGACAGACTGGCTCCCAAGGAACTCTCTACCACTCCATCATACTATCTATACATGCTGCAAAAATGACACAGCAGTATTTTTTAAAAAACTACAACAAAGCCCACATAATTGGTAAGACTGCACAGGGAATAGCAATAAAATTCTGTATGATTTGCTGCACTGAGCCTACCAGTAATAGCCTATTGCATGATACTAATATTTTTAAATTCTCAGCTTCTCCAGCCAAAGTCTCAAGGTTAGAAAAAGTGTTTATGGCTGTCAAGACTGGCGCACAGAAAGACAGCACAAGCTAAGTCCTCTGAAATGTTATCTCACAGAAAATGTTGCATATTTGTACCCGTTCTACACAAAGACAACATTTGCATAAGCTTGAGCAACACCATCAAAGTGCTCACTCTGTCTCCTAGTGAGCTTATTTTCTGGCTGGCAAATGCTGAATTCTGCCTTATAGAGGGAAGAGACATCTTTAACTAGTAGACAGCCCACCAGAGCTAACACTGAGCATATTTTGATTTAGCTTTGAGAATCTCAAAAAAGTCGAGAGGGTTAGTGCTAAATAATATTTACTCCTTAGATGCTATACTTCAGCCATATGCCAACACCCTCACTCCAGCCTGAGTTCTGAGGATGGATAGAGCTGTTTTGTGGTCTGAACTGTTCATCTTCTATAACAGACAGAACATCAATCTGGGAGTAACTTTTGGAAATCTGTTTGTTTGAAAATGCTCCCTGGACAAAACAATCATTTGGCAAACAAATAATGACCTGTAGAATTAGTAACCCAAATTAAGGGTATTGTAAATTTTCAGAAATATAAACAATCCTGAAAAGAGAGGTAAAGCAGTATCTGTTTTGCAGAATTACCATGACTGTGTACAGAAAATAGATCCAATGTTTCTATAGGAACTGTCTGGGTGTTCGGGAAAGGTGCTTGGGGCATATGCAGCTTTGGGAATTGTCTGCATGGGTATGTGGCAGTTCCTCTTTAGTCTATGAGCTGCTTTATAGCCATCTACTGAAGTAAGTTGGTTAAAAGAAAAAACAAAAAAACACTTCCATGAGCCCTAGATTAAAACGTAGGTTTGTGTCAGTCCTTGAAATGATATGCCTTGCTGAGTTTTGGGAAAGGAGGGTGGGTAGAGGGAGCAACATATGCCATTCCCCACATTTCCACTTGTGTACATGGGGGCCCAGTCCAGGTGCCACATTGCTGCTTTATTCATGAGTAGGACCTGTAAGACATATGATCCCATATAGACACCTGAGCAGGTCCAAGCTCTTGGGTCATCTTTTGAACATTTAGCAACTCTCTTTACCATCCCTCCTACAAAGCAAATTTTGACATCAACCAAAAAGTGAATCTTTTTTGCAAGATACGCTACGCAGATCCCACTACTGTTTATCTCATGCATATAGGATCTTTAGGAAGTTGCAAGCTAAAGTGCCTTCCGAGGTTTGGGCAGGTAATAGACATGGATGAAGGGAGATGGGCATAAGACGACAGGGTGTGGGGGCTGAGGTGAATTAATAAGTACCTGCCCTGTCTAGAGGAGCAGTGGCTGCTCAGATCCAGCTGATTGTTGCTAAGCAAGAATGTAGACTCAGAGGGCCACCCAGATATTTTTGTGTGACATCTTCCAATCTTGTAATGTTGGTAATTAATCCTAATGTTTTAAGGATACTGTAAGAGCCAAACAAAACAACACAGTGAAGGGTATTTGGCATGCAGTCTGCCAGTTTATAACCTCTATAAGGTTCTCTTCAATGTAATAATTTGCTCACATTTTTGAGTAACAATGACATTCCTTATCTGCCATTCATAGGGCATGAGCGCTGAGCCATTTTTTCTAATATGGGGGAAATCTTCCACTGGCCCATTTGCCCTCTTGACTAGTTCTTTATTGTACAAATAGGAAAAGCCAGTGAGAAATTCATATTTGAGAATGGTAGGAAGTCAATTACCTATAGAATGGTTAACTGGCTCATAATTTCAACACTAAATCTTGATCTTATTAATATCATGGCCTAAACAACCAAGTATGGTTATAAACTTGTGTAGTCTTATAATTTTCCCACTCCACTTAAAGCACAATGCTATTTTGGGTGTTATTTCTTCTGACAGAATGCACTATTTCATCCATGCTGCTAACTTCAAGAAGAGGTATAAATAGGCATTGAATAGATGATAGAATATTTATACTGTCACCACAAACCCAAGGAATCTGAGTTTTCTTTGAACTGATTGATACAGATGAAAATTCTTCATTTCACTTCATAAGTATAGACTTTAAGAGCTAAAATAACAATGCTGTTTTTTAGAATGTAAAAATAATAATGTACACAGGTATAACGTACATAGCAGGCACCTTTGAGTTTCTGAAGCTCTAGAGAAATTGTGCCATAAAATATAAAGTGTAATAATCCATCAGAGGAATGCCCTGTGTTCGCATGCCTACTTGCACTTATGAATTCAGTATCAAATGATGTTTGGTTCTCAGGGAGGAATCAGTTCATTAAGAGAGAATTTCATTGCAGGTTTATATAGATCAGAACCTCTGAATAGATTGATGTAGATCTCTAGACTTTTGTAGGAAGAGTAGAAGATTTAAAGAGGAAGACTGAGGCTCACATTTTATGGTGAATGTCTCTTGCTGCTTTGCATTTTGGTTTGAGGTCTGCAAACTTTCCCTACTCAAGCAGGTGGAGACACTTTCCAGAACTGTGGTGAGGTTGTGAAGATAATCAATTCATTTCTGGCAAACCTCACTTGTTAATAGAAGCCTTCCTTTGGTCTTAAGTTCCTGGGTTAAGAGATGAAAAGCAAAACAAACCTGGTTTTCTTAGTAAATGATCTCTCCCCCATTTCCCCCCTGAAACTAGTCATCTTAGTTTATTAATCAGCTGATGTAGCAATAGAGCACATGGAGGATGTTTGTTTACAGCTCAAGAAAGAGTAGATCTTTTGGATCCTATTTCATGCTCTTAACCTTTTACCACTATCTGTTTTATATGTCATGGGTGCATTGTTTAGTCTCTGAGATTGCATGGAGCATTTTCTCTGGGGCTTAGGACCTTTAAGAAGGTTTAAAGGTTTTAAGGGTTTAAAGCCCCTTAAGAAAAGGGGCTGGTGAATTTTCATAAGGGAAGAAGGAAGCTAGTAAATACATCCTTATTTCAACTTACGGACACAGAAATGATGTAATTTGTCTGTGATTCTGTGCTACCAAGTTCAAGAACTGCTCAGGAATAAGCCTTAATGTAAAGGGAAGAAATTAGGCTGCATCCCCATCTGAACTTCTGGTTCCTTCCCACAGCTGGATAGGGGAAAGCTTCATTCATATCTGGAGATTCGCTGGAGGATTTGATGCTGAAAGAGCTATAACTTCCCCTTATTTATTTGCAGATTTTGTAGAGAAATTTTCCTCTTACTACTTTTGGTGTTATAAACATTCCCATTATACAGTCAAAGTAACTAAGGCATACTTTATTTCAGTGGCTTCCCCAAGGTAAGATGACATCATTATAAAACATTGGCTAGCAGAGTTTTCTTGTCAGTTGTTTGGGCTGATTTCTGTGAATTGGTTGGGATCAGCAGCTTAAGGAAAATGCAACTAATTGTTTGATCTACTGTCCCTTATGAGCATATTTTGATGGCCTTAATTCCTTTCAGGACAAATAGTATATTCCTAAAAAATCATTATAGAATTATTTTGGGGGCACAAACCAGAAGTGATAGTTTCTCTCTAATCTTCCCTTTAGCTACCGTCAATTAGTGTATCAACCAGACTTTACTCTTGGTCTTACACTGTTTGCTAGGCAATATTTCATGGAAAGATGATTCCAGATCCCAAGCAAGGAACAATATTAGAATAATTTCACTTTCTTGAATATTCATGCAAATCTTGGCAAAAGGTAACATTGGGTTAGCAAATTAACATAGAGAAACATTCAACTGTATTTCATATATATTTTGAGATTCTTTGTGTCACAGGGAAGTTTATTTTACTGGCTAATGACTTCCTCATCCCTCCAGTCACATTCTTGTTAAGGTATATTGTGTCTGTGCCATTTCAAATTTTACTCCTGCTAAATACGGTCACCACCACTTATTCAAAGGGGATGTGTTCTAAAACCCCAGTGGATGCCTGAAACCACAGATAGTACCAAATCCTCAAAATACCATGTTTTTTCCTACACATGCATACCTATGATAGTTTAATTTGTAAATTAGGCACAATAAGAGATTAACAACAATAATAAAATAGAACAATTATACTGTAAAAAGTTATATAAATGTGTTTTCTCTCTTTCTCAAAATATCTTAATATTTTCAGACCATAGTTGACTGCGTATAATTGAAACCGCTGAAAGCGAAACTGTGAATAAAAAGGTACTATTGTAAAAGCTCTTTAAGGCTGCTCTGAAATGCCACTCCTGCCCTCCCAATGTTCTGTGGTCAGATAAGCCTTCCCGAAAAGAAACTCTGTCCACTGACAGATGAGAGCCAAGGCTGACTGATACAAATTGAATAAAAATCTGGTATTTTCCCTTTGTGTAGCTGGGGCTTTATATGTTACTTCCTTCCATTGTGGTGAGTGTGATATGATAGGAAAAGTCAATGAAAGTGATTCTCCAGTTCAGGTTTGCAATTTACATTCTTAGGCAAATAAAGCTTGTTATCCAGAAGCTTTGTTAAGCATCAATATTTTAATCTTGTGTCAACTCATCTCTTGTGTATTGCAACATTGTAGCTTTTACAAACCAGTTCAGGTTTGCAATTTACATTCTTAGGCAAATAAAGCCTGTTATCCAGAAGCCTGTTAACCATCAATATTTTAAGCTTGTGTCAACCCAACTCTTGTGTGTTGCAACATTGTAGCTTTTAACAAAACCAGGAGAAAAAAAAAAGTGACCCACCCGTCAGAATTCATTTAATCCTGTTGTCTGGGAGGAAAGCCTTTGGGAGTTCAGCCTGTTTAAAATACTTAAAGATGCTACCAGCAACTTAAAACAGATAAACCAAAAAAAAAAAAAAAGAGAGAGAGAGAGAGAGAGAGAGAAATGTAAAAACGTGAAAGTACACTTTGCAATGTGTACATTCTTTCTCACATGAGCCATGAATGACCTAATATAATCAGTATCTTGTCCCCTTCCTAGATCCCAGCTTTTATCATATGATCTTGGTGACTGGAAACACTAAAAATTTAGAAAGGATTGCACTTGGATGACCCCTACTGTC
>CAUYQU010079535.1:0-10118 GCA_963574635.1 Cheracebus regulus | reverse complement strand
AGTTTTCACTGTCTCTAACTGCTGACCTTGGCTTCTGTACAAACTGCCTGCTTGCAAAGATCCCCAGTTCCCCCCTTCCCCGGAAAATCCCCAGCCCCTCAAAAGTGTTGTTTAGCATAAAAGCCCAGTTCTCCCTCAACTCGGGGCCATGGGTTGGAGAGACATGAGTCCTCCGTGGTCGCCAGCAATAAAGACCCTGCAAATCGTCATACTTTTGTCTTGGTGCTGATCTTCTTATCTCGCTAAAAATACAACAAAGTATGTTCATTGTGGCACTGTTTACAACAGCAAAGACCTGGAACCAACCAAAATGCCCATTGATGATAGATTGGACAAGGAAAATGTGGCACATATACACCATGGAATACTATGCAGCCTTAAAAAATGATGAATTCATGTCCTTTGTAGGGACATGGATGAATCTGGAAACCATAATTCTCAGCAACCTGATGCAAGAACAGAAAATCAAACACTGCATGTTCTCACTCATAGACAGGTGTTGAACAGTGAAAACACATGGACACAGGGAGGGGAACATCACACACTGGGGTCTGTTGGAGCGGACTAGATGAGGACAGTGGGGTTAGGCAGTTGGGGAGGGATAACATGGGGAGAATTGCCAGATATAGGTGACGGGGATGGAGGTAGCAAACCACATTGCCATGTATGTACCTATGCAACAATGCTGCATGTTCTGCACATGAACCCCAGAACCTAAAGTGCAATGAAATATATTTTTTAAAAAAGATACCTCCACTTGTTTGTTTATTGTTGCACTGTTTCCAATAGCAAAGAGATACAATCAACCTAAGTGTACATCAATAGATGAATGGATAAAGATAATGTAGTATATATACACAATAGAATACTAATCAGCTAAAGAAAGAAGGAAATCATGTCTTTTGCAGCAAATTGGATATAACTGGAGGTCATTATCTTGAGTGAAACAAGCCAGACACAAAAGGACAAATATTGCATGCTCTCACTCATGATTGAGTGCTAAAAAATATGTATAAATGGATGTAGAAAGTGGAACGTTTGATAATGAAGACTTGGAAGGGTGAGAGGGTTGGAGGGGAGAGGATAGGGAGAAATCGGTTAATGAGTACAATGTACATTACCTGGGTGATGAATACCCCGAAAGCCCTGACTTAACCACTATGCAGTCTATGCATATAATAAAATTGTGTGTGTGCCACATATATTTGTACAAAGAAAACTCTGTATGCTTTCATGTGAATTATCTGGAGCTTGAATGTGCAGTCTAATGTCAATAACCTTGGCAGTTATGCCTACCAGAGGTAGCAATTAGAAACAGGTACCACAGGCTTCATGTTAATGTATGTGTAGTTGGAGAAGTCTTGCAAATTATTGGAAGCTTGCCATTGCTAAACTGCTTCCCATCTATTTTTAATTGTGGGCCTCCACCAATGTCATCAAGAGTCAGTTAGAGGGCTAGGAAGGTTAATGAGGAGCCTTTAAATCCATCAGAAGCTAAGTATAGCTCTCCTTTCCAAATATGGGGTTATCGTATTTTATATTAAAAGAAATGCTATGGTATTTAGTATATTAATGAAGGAGGCACCCAACTGCATGTCTGTAGAGCTTAGACCTGCAGTAGTTGACAACTTGCCTCACTTTGCATGGCTCATCAATATTTCAGGCAGAGTAGGCAATGTAGCTAGAAATTAAGGGACTTTTTCTCTTCTGGTGAGTAGTAAACTTTGTGTTAAAAATGTCCGCATATCTCATGTTCGTAACATATGTATTTGTGCATATTTTGTATTCATCCCTCTTTCTCCATTTTCATAGTTCTTCATCTCAATCTTTGCAAGACTCCAGGTTAGAGACTTTTTTCTTTTTTCAGAAGGAATTAGGAATCAAGGCTTACCACCATCCATATTAGTCAGATAAAATGATTTCTTCTGGAAATGATTATTCCTGGAAAGTGGCATCCTGGAGTCATTAATCTTCCTGTCAGTATATTTAGGTACTTAAACAACTAATGCCATTATAAAATTTTCAATATTGAACATTTAAAATGTTACCTATCCTCTCCCTGATTGTTTTATATATATATATATACATATATATAAAACAATATACAATATATATATTGAAAATATACATATAACTATATATATATTAAAAAAATGTATATATATATGCCAGGAAATAATTGTGTCCTAGTAAGCTAGAGATTAGAAAAATTTTTACTTATGTCCATTTTGGATCATTTGTGTTGAAAGAGCTTATGAAACTCAGCTATATTGAATATTTATTTATAAAAGAAAATAGTTCAATTTAAGTTAACTATTCCTAAGGAACTGGTCATCTCCATCCACTTGTTCAACAACGTTGTAGTCAGGACTTAGATGAAATGTTTGGTATTTACCACCAATTGCTCACAGCCTATATATGGTTTCAAAGGCAACAGCTGCTGCCCTCATTACTTCCATCTCTGACTATGTTGGTGTTGTGTGCATTTAACTGTTATTTATCTTACTTTGTTGGTGTTGTGTGGATTTAGCAATGTCTGTAGGTAAGCATTAAGGCACAAGTACAATATTCTTTTCAACTAAATATAGCATGCTTCAGGAGATGCAGTTCATTCTTTATTTGAAAGAGAATAATGAACTCTTGTTCCAACACATTTTAACATGCATGTATGGTGTCCTGTAGCTGGCAGAATGTTTATAGAAACATTTCTATTGAAGACTGATGACATAATTAGCTACATTGCTTGTAAACTACTAATTGCTAGAAAACACTCAACATGGTATTCTATAGCGTTCACTTGAAAAATCTGCAACAGACTTTTCTTGTAGTGCATTTGATATTTTCAGCAAAGTTTTCAGTGTCATCCATTTATGAGGTGTGTGGATGATTGGGAAATACTTAATATGTGTGCACAGCCATTCCAATTTGGGTTACTTGATATAGACAGGCCGATTTAAGAAATAACAGTAATTCCAGTTTTGAAAGTATGAAAGATTCTGTACCATTTACTTTGAAGTATAATTCAAAGGCAGGAGCAAAGATTTAATGCATGTTAACAGGTTGATTTGTAAGTAATGAGTCCTAAAAACTAAAATATGGCCTGAAACCTCAGCTGGTAAAAAGTCTAAAATCAAAGGTGTGATTCTTATATTAGCCATGGCTCTGCTCTCCTCCACAGCTAGAGAGATGGCACCACTCTGTAGCCATTTCATAAATGTGTGCAAAGGTAATAGAGTGACCTAAAGTTTATGTTCCTAGATGATAGGTCCAAAAAATTATTGTTGTGTTTCAGATTCTAGTATTAAACAGTGCATCAAGCTGTTGCAGTTGCTCAGGGTCAGGAATAAAAATCTTAAGAATTTCTGTCCTTGACTCTTCTCATTCCTTTCTTAAGTTTCAAAAGAAGTGGTGTTCTTTTTTGCTCTTTAAAATTAATCTTTCCAATTATTACCTGGATCTTAGCTCATCTCTTCTTTTCTCTTGAGAGACTTTTATTCTACAATTACCTTTTTTTTTCCTCTAGCATGTTTATTTACCTTTCTTTTCACTAGTTCTTTCACAGATATTAGCTTGCCCCTGATTTACAACTGGCAAATATTCGATAAAAATTCCATTTTCTTTTAGTCTACTCTTTTCTTAAACTCCTAATCCTGTTTTAACTGGCCTGTTCTGCTTGGTGTATTTATTGTTTAATCCAATTACTTTTGCACAGTTTAAATTATCTTCAACTCCTGTGCTGCATTCAACATTTATTTATTCATCCTGAAACTTTCCACCTTTCTTTTATGATATTATACATTAAATTATTCTATTACTTCCCCACATTGTCTTTCTCTTTCCTCATTGACTTCTTCCTCTTGTCTTCTTTTTTTTTTTTAGTGTTAGTCTTAGTCCTCTCTGTCTCCCTTCCTAAGGGAGCTTGTTGTCTCTGTTCCTAGGGGAACTTCTTAATTCTTATAATTTGAATTATAGTTGCTATATTGACAACTTTTAGTTCTCATATAAAGCTCCACTGCCAAATTCTTAGTGCTTTTCAATCATTTTCTACATTAATACATGTGCATGCTCACCTCACCCCCCAAATAATGGCCATTCTTGGGAATGTTTGGTGCTTAACATACTAGTTGAAACTTTGTTCATTTCTTCTCCAGTGAATAGTGACACATACTGTGGACAACATTATTGCTGTAACCTTTTACTAGATGGTTCCACTTGGCTGTTTTGGTGTTCACACTCATCCTGTATGAACTGAACACACCATCTTCTTTGCAAGCTCTTTACAAACTTTACTATTTCTAGTGTCATCTGACTTGAACTCTCAGCACATTTGTCACAGTTGATTATTTTTTGTTTTTGAAATATTAGGTTTCCTTGACTAATGGAGCACTACGCAATCCTGGTTTCTGTTGTATATCTTTGGTAACTTCTTCTCAGTCTCCTTTTTGGTTCGTCATTTTCTAATTGGTCATCCAGTGTTGGAACTCCTCAAAGCCTGATTATTATGTGGGAATGGATGGAAAGTGAAGTTGGAAATAAACATGGAATGATAAATTTGGAATAAACCTTGGAGATCCTTCAATGACAAGATAAGGATGTTGGGGCATCCTTAGGAAATTTTTTAGTCAAACAGTAACAGGACTAGGTCCCTGCTTTAAGAAGATTTATCTTGCATTAATATGTAGATGATAGGTTGCATCTCCACAGTGCCTCTCTAATATTAATGATGATAATAATATCTACAATAATACTAACTCATATTTACATGTTTTGATGAGATAATGCACATAAAGCAAATAAGGGGACTCAAGCTTAGAAAGAAAAAATGATTTGCCTAGAGCTACCTGGTTATTTATTTGCAGAGTTGGGATTGCCTTTCATGATTTATACTAAAGATTTGTTGACTATTTGATAATTGTATACCTCCGTTTCCCTTCATTTTTTTTTTTGTCATTTAATATATGTGACTCTGGTCACTCTAAATATCTTTGAAATTGCTTGAGAATAATTCTCTAGTACACCTTCCAACTGTGATCCTTGGAAAACAAGTGTTTATAGAAATGTTGGGGATCCAAGATGGCCCAATAGGAACAGCTCTGGAGTGCAGTTTCCAGTAAGAACAATGCAGAGTGTGAATGATCACTGTATTTCCAAGTGAGTTTTCACGGCCCACAGACCAGAAGATTCTCTGGTTGAAAAGCACCTTGAGTTTCCAGCGTGACTGTTTCAGCCAATGCCATCAGTTGGCACACAGAAACTCATACAATTCTGGGTGGCTGTTTCAACTGGCACCTGCAACACTTGGGAGACAGAGCCACCCATTCAACTGAAAGGGAGAGGGCTGAGACAGTGAGCCAGGTGATCTGGCTTGGTGGGTACAACCCCCACAAAACAAGCAATCCGAAACACTCTGGATTGAGAGTTTCTTAGCAAGCGGAGCTGGACCCAGGACGGTCTAGCTCAGTGAGGGGAAGGGCGTCCACCAATACCAAGGCAGTTCTAACTGTACCTCTATAAACAACACCTTAAGGAAGTTCATACAGAAGCTGGGCAGAGCCCGCAGTAGCTCAGCAATGCCTCTACTGGCAGACTGTGACTACACTATCTCCATGCTGGGCATGGCATCTATGAAAAAAGGCAGCAGCACATCAGGAACTTATAAATAAAGCCTGACCTTCCTAGGACAGAGCACCTGGGAAA
Source organism: Cheracebus regulus (assembly GCA_963574635.1). Lineage (NCBI taxonomy): Eukaryota > Metazoa > Chordata > Mammalia > Primates > Pitheciidae > Cheracebus > Cheracebus regulus. Next base: position 4,421 of record CAUYQU010079535.1, on the reverse strand, counting down.
AGAGACAGTTAGTGGTTCTGCTGAAGCAGACTTAAATTTACTTGCTAGGCAGCTCTGCATGGAACAACAAAGCTCCCAGCACAGTACTTGAGCTCCTAAAAGGGACAGACTGTTTCCTCTCCCAGTACAGCACTTGAGCTCCTGTAAGGGACAGACCATCTTCTCAAGCAGGTCCCAGACCCCCGTATACTCAAAGAGACGCCTCATAAAGGAGAGCTCAGGTTGACATCTGGTGGGTACCCTTCTGGGATGAAGATAACAGAAGAGGAAACTGTCAGCAACCCTTACTATTCTGCAGCCCCCTCAGGTGATTCCCCAGGCAAGCAGGGTCTGGAGTGGACCTCCAGCAGTCCTGCAGCAGTGGGGCCTGACTGTTAGAAGGAAACTAAAAAACAGAAATAGCTTCAACATCAACAAAAAGGATGTCCACTAGGAGACCCCATCCAAAAGTCACCATCTACAAAGACCACAGGTAGAAAAATCCATGAAGATGGGAAGAAACCAGTGCAAAAAGGATGAAAACACCAAAAACCAGAACGCATCTTCTCCTCCAAGGGATCACAGCTCCTCACCAGCTAAGGAACAAAGCTGGATGGAGAATGAATCTGATGAATTCACAGAAAGAGGCTTCAGAAGGTGGGTAATAACAAACTTCTCTGAGCTAAAAGAACATGTTCTAACCCAATGCAAAGAAACTAAGAACATTGAAAAAAGGTTAGATGAAATGCCAACTAGAATAAACAAATTAGAGAAGAATATAAACGACTTTATGGAGCTGAAAAACACAGCACGAGAACTTTCCAAAGCATACACAAGTTTCAGTAGCTGAATCGACCAAGCAGAAGAAAGGATATCAGAGATTGAAGATCAACTCAATGAAATAAAACAAGAAGGCAAGATTAGAGAAAAAAGAGTGAAAAGAAATGAACAAAGCCTCCAATAAATATGGGATTATGTGAAAAGACATAATCTGCATTTGATTCATATACCTGAATATGACAGAGAGAATGAATCCAAGCTGGAAAACACTCCTCAGGATATTATCCAGGAGAATGTCCCCAACCTAGCAAGGCAGGCCAATGTTGAAGTCCAGGAAATACAGAGAAAACCACAAAGATATTCCTCAAGAAGAGCAACCCCAAGGCACATAATCTTCAGATTCACCAGGGATGAAATGAAGGAAAAAATGCTAAGGGCAGCCAGAGAGAAAGGTCGGGTTACCCACAAAGGGAACCCCATCAGACTCACAGTGGATCTTGGCAGAAACCCTACAAGCCAGAGAGTGGGGGCCAATATTCAACATCCTTAAAGAAAAGACCTTTCAACCTAGAATTTCATATCCAGCCAAACTAAGCTTCATAAGTGAAGGAGAAATAAAATGCTTTAAGGACAAGCAATTGCTGAGAGATTTCATCACCACTAGGCCTGCCTTATAAGAGCTCCTGAAAGAGGCACTACACATAGAAAGAACAACCAGTACCAGCCACTCCAAAAACATACTAAATGGTAAAGAGCATCAACACAATGAAGAATGTGCATCGACTAACAGGCAGAACAGCCAGCTAGCATCAAATGGCAGGATCAATTTCACACGTAACAATATTAACCCTAAATATAAATGGGCTAAGTGCCCTAATCAAAAGACACAGACTGGCAAATTGGATAAAAAGTCAAGACTGATTGGTGTGCTGTATTCAGGAAACCCATCTCACATGCAAGGACACATATAGGAAAAAAATAAAGGGATGGAGGAAGATTTATCAAGTAAATGGAGAGCCAAAAAAAGCAGGAGTTGCAATCCTAGTCTCTGATAAAATGGACTTTAAACAACAAAAATTAAAAAAAAAAAACAAAGAAGGGTATTATATAATGGTAAAATGATCAATACAACAAGAGCTAATGATCCTAAATATATACCCACCCAATACAGGAGCACCAAGATACATAAAGCAAGTTCTTAATGACCTACAAAGAGGCTTAGACTCCCACACAATAATAGTAGGAGACTTTAACACTCCACTGTCAATATTAGACAGATCAATGAGACAGAAAATTAACAAGGATATCCAGGACTTTAACTCAGATCTGGACCAAGCAGAGCTAATAGACGTCTACAGACCTCACCACCCTAAATCCACAGAATATGCATTCTTCTCAGCACCACGTTGCATCTACTCTAAAATTGACCATATAATTGGAAGTAAATCACTCCTCAGCAAATGCAAAAGAATGGAAATAATAACAAACAGTCTCTCAGACTACAAGGCCATCAAATTAGAACTCAGGATTAAGAAACTCACTCAGAACCACACAACTTCATGGAAACTGAACAACTGGCTCCTGAATGTCGACTGGATAAACAGTGAAATGAAGGCAGAAATAAAGATGTTCTTTGAAATTACCGAGAATGAAGACACAACGTATCGGAATCTCTGGGACATATTTAAAGGAGTGTCTAGAAGGAAATTTATAGCAATAAATGCCCACGTGAGAAGCGAAGAAAGATCTAAAATTGACACCCTATTGTCAAAATTGAAAGCACTAGAGGAGTAAGATCAAAAAAGCTCAAAAGCTAGCAGAAGATAAGAAATAATTAAGATCAGAGCAGAACTGAAGGAGATAGAGACACAAAAAAAACCCTCCATAACATCAATAAATGCAGGAGCTGGTTATTTGAAAAGATCAACAAAATAGAGGGCTAGCCAGATTAATAAAAAAGAAAAGGGAGCAGAATCAAATAGATGCAATAAAAAATGATAAAGGGTTATCACCACAGATTCCACGGAAATACAAACTACCATCAGAGATTACTACAAACAACTCTATGCGTATAAACCAGTAAATCTAGAAGAAATGGATAAATTCCTGGAAACTTGCACTCTCCCAAGCCTAAACCAGGAAGAAGTTGAAGCTGTGAACAGACCAATAACAAGGTCGGAAGTTGAGGCAGCAATCAGTAGCCTACCAACCAAAAAAAGTCCAGGTCCGAACATGTTCACAGCCAAATTCTACCAGACATACAAAGAGGAGCTGGTACCATTCCTTCTGAAACTATTAAACAATCCAAAAAGAGGGAATCCTTTCCAAGTCATTTTATGAGACCAATATCATCCTGATACCAAAACCGGGCAGAGACTCAACAAGAAAAGAAAACCGTAGGCCGATATCCGTGATGAACATAGATGCAAAAGTCATCAATAAAATACTGGCAAACCAATTGCAACAGCACATCAAAAAGCTTATCCATCACAATCAAGTAGGCTTCACCCCATAGATGCAAGGCTGGTTCAGCATATGCAAGTCTATAAATGCAAAGACAAAAACCACATAATCATCTCAATAGATGCAGAGAAGCCCTTTGACAAAATTTAACAGTGCTTTATGCTATAAACTCTCAATAAAATAGGCATTGATGGAATGTATCTCAAAATAATAGCTATTTATGACAAACCTACAGCCAATATCAAATTGAATGGGGGCAAAAACTGGAAGCATTCCCTTTGAAATATGGCACTAGACAAGGATGCCCTCTCTCACCACTCCTATTCAATATAATATTAGAAGTTCTAGCTAGGGCAATTAGGAAAGGAAAAAAAAGTGCATTCAAGTAGGAAAGGAGAAAGTCAAATTGTCTCTATTTGCAGTCTACATGATTGTATATTTAGAAGACCCCATCGTCTCAGCCCAAAATCTTCTGAAACTGATAAGCAACTTCAGCAAAGTCTCAGGATACAAAATCAATGTACAGAAATCACAGGCATTCCTGTACACAAATAACAGACTTAAAGAGAACCAAATCAAGAATGAACCGCCATTCACAATTGCTGCAAAGAGAATAAAATACCTAGGAATACAACTAACAAAGGATGTACAGGATCTCTTCAAGGAGAACTGCAAACCACTGCTGAAGGAAATAGGAGAGGACACAAAGAGATGGAAAAACATTCCATGCTCATGCTTAGGAAGAATCAATGTGGTGAAAACTGCCATACTGCCCAAAGTAATTTCAACGCTGTCCATATCGAACTAGCTATGACCTTCTTCACAGAACTGGAAAAAACAACCTTAAACTTCATATGGAACCAAAAGAGTGCCCACATAGCCAAGACAATCCTAAGCAAAAAGAAAAGAGCAGGAGGCATCACACTACCTGACTTCAAGCTATACTACAAAGCTACAGTAATCAAAACAGCATGGTACTGGTACCAAAACAGACACATAGACCAATGGAACGTAACAGAGGCCTCAGAGGCAACACCACACATCTACAACCATCTGATCTTTGACAAACCTGACAAAAACAAGCAATGGGGAAAGGATTCCCTGTTTAATAAATGGTGTTGGGAAAACTGGCTAGCCATGTGCTGAAAGCAGCAACTGGACCCCTTCCTGATACCTTACACTAAAATTAACTCCAGATG
>CAUYQU010079533.1:0-28864 GCA_963574635.1 Cheracebus regulus | reverse complement strand
GGGAGATAGCATGGGGAGAAATGCCAGATATAGGTGAAGGGGAGGAAGGCAACAAATCACACTGCCATGTGTGTACCTATGCAACAATATTGTATGTTCTTCACATGTACCCCAAAACCTAAAATGCAATAAAAAAAAAGAATAAAATACCGAGTAATACAACTAACAAAGCAAGTGAAGGATCTCTTCAAGGACAACTACACACCACTGCTCAAGGAAATAAGAGAGGACACAAGCAGATGGCAAAACATTCCATGCTCATGCTTAGGAAGAATCAATATTGTGAAAGTGGTCATACTGCCCAAAGTAATTTATACATTCATTACTATACCCATCAGACTACTATTGACCCTCTTCACATAACTGGAAAAAAAACAACTTAAACTTTATATGGAACCAAAAGAGAGCTTGCATAGCCAAGACCATCCAAAGCAAAAAAAGGAAAATGCTGGAGTCATCATGCTAACTGACTTCAAACTATACTACAAGTCTAGAGTAATGAAAACAGCATGGTACTGTCACCAAAACAGAGATATAGATCAATGGAACAGAACAGAGTCCTCAGATGTAACACTACACATCTACAACCATCCCAACTTTGACAAACCTGTCAAAATCAAACAATGGGGAAAGGATTCCCTGTTTAATAAATGATGTTAGGAAAATTGGCTAGCCATGTGCAGAAACCTGAAACTGGATCCCTTCCTTAAACTTTATACAATAATTAACTCCAGATAGATTAAAGATGTAAACATAAGACCTAACACCATAAAAACCCTAGAAGAAAACCTAGGCAATACCATTCAGGAAATAGGCATAGGCAAGGACTTCATGACTAAAACACCAAAAGCAATGGCAACAAAACCAAATAGACAAATGGGATCTAATTAAACTTAAGAGCTTCAACACAGCAAAAGAAACAATCATTAGAGTGAACCAGCAATCAACAGAATGGGAAAAGATTTTGCAAGCTACCCAACTGACAAAGGGCTAATATCCAGGGTCTGCAAATAATTAAAACAAATATACAAGAAAAAATAACCCCATCAAAAAGTGGGCAAAAGATATGAACAGACACTTTTCAAAAGAAGACATTTATGCAGCCAACAAACATATGAAGAAATGCTCATCATCACTGTTCATTAGAGAAATGCAAATCAAAACCACATTGAGATACCATGTCAGGCCAGTTAGAATGTTGATCATTTAAAAATCTGTAGACAATAGATACTGGAGAGGATGTGGAGAAATAGGAATGCTTTTATACTGTTGGTGGGAGTGGAAATTCGTTCAACCATTGTGGAAGACAGTGTGACGATTCCTCAAGGATCTAGAAATAGAAATACCATTTGACCCAGCAATCCCATTACTGGATATATATCCAAAGGATTATAAATAGATCTATTGTAAAGACACATGCACACGTATGTTCATTAAGGCACTGTGTTTACAATAGCAAAGACCTGGAACTAACAAAAATGTCCATCAAAGATAGACTGGATAAAGAAAATGTGGCACGTATGCACCATAGAATACTATGCAGCCATAAAGAAAGATTAGTTTACATCTTTTGAAGGGACACAATGAGTCTGGAAACCATCATTCTCAGCAAACTGACACAAGAACAGAGAACTAAACACCACATGTTCTCACTCATAAGTGGGTGTTGAACAATGAGCAAACATGGACACAGGGAGGGGAACTTCACACACTGGGGTCTGTGGAGGAGTGGGGGGCTAGGGGAGGGATAGCAGGTGGTGGGAGGTTTGGGGAGTGACAACATTAGGAGAAATACCTAATTTAGGTGATGGGGAGATAGGGGCAGCAAACCACCATGGCATGTGTATACCTATGTATCAATCTTGCAAGATTTATACATATACCCCAGAACTTAAAGCAAAATTTCAAAAAATAAGAAAAAAAAACAAGACAAAACAAAACAAACAAACAAAAAGAATTCAAGAAAGATTTGAAAATCAACTATGGCACATATACACCATGGAATACTATGCAGCCATAAAAAAGAATGATGTTATGTCCTTAGCAAAGATATGGATGAAGCTGAAAGGCATCATTCTCAGCAAACTAACACAAGAACAGAAAATCAAATACTGCATATTCTTACTTATAAGTGGGAGTTGAACAATGAGAACCCATGGACACAGGCTGGGAGCATCACACACTGTGGCCTGTCAGGGGTGGAGTACAAGGGGAGGGAGAGAATTAATACAAATACCTAATGCATGCAGGGCTTAAAACCTAGATGCCAGGTTGATATGTGCAGCGAACCACCATGGCACATGTATTGCACGTTCTGCACATGTATTGCAGTACGTAAAAAAAAATTTCCTAGACACATATAGCCTGTCAATATTGAACCAGGAAGAAACACTTAACTTGAACAGTCCAATAACAAGTTATAAGATGGAAGCCATTTTAAAATGTCCCCTAGTGAACAAAGACCAGAACCCTATGGCTTTACTGCTGAAATAAATTATACCAAGCATTTAAATAAATACTAGTAGTAATTATACTCAAAATGTTCTGAAAACATAGGAATACTTCCACTCTCACACTACAAGGCCAGTGTAACCCCAATACCCAAAGTAGACAATGATCTATTTAGAAAAGACTATAGGCCAGTATCACTGATGAATACTGATGGAAAAATCTTCAACAAAATACTAGTAAAACAAATACAACAATATATTAAGGAGATCATTTATCATGACCCAGTGGGATTTATCTCATTGATGCAAGGATGGGTCAACATATGCAAAATAATCAATATGGTACATCATGTCAAGAAAATGAAGAAAAAAAACTATATAATCATTTCAATTGAGGCTGAAAAGGCATTTGATAAAATTCAAAATCTCTTCATAATTTGGAAAACTTTACAAAAGTATGTAATAAAAATATACAGCAGGATAATAAAAACCATATACCACAACTCACATCTAGTATCATAATTAATGGGGGGAACAAATTGAAAGTCTTTTCTCTAAGATCTGGAACATAATAAGCTTGCACATTTTCACCAGTTATTCACCATAGTACTGGAAGTTCTTGCCTGAACAATTAGACAACAGAAAGGTATAAATGGCATCCACAATGGAAAAGAAGTCAAAGTATCCTTGTTTGCAGATGATATAACCTTATATTTGAAAAAACCTAAAGACTCCACAAGAAAACTATTACAACTGAAACAATTTCAGTAAAGTGGCAGGATGCAAAATTAACATAAAATATAGTCGCATTTCTATATGCCAACAGTGAACAATGTGAGAAAGAAATAAAAAAGTAAACCCTATAAGCCAGAAGAGAGTGGGGGCCAATATTCAACATCCTAAAAGAAAAGAATTTTCAATCAAGAATTTCATATCCATCCAAAGTAAGATTCATAAGTGAAAGAGAAATAAAATCCTTTACAGACAAGCAACTGCTGAGAGATTTTGTCACCACCAGGCCTGTCATACAAGAGCTCCTCAAGGAAGCACTAAACATGGAAAGGAACAACCAGTACCAGCCACTGCAAAAACATAGCAAACTGTAAAGCCCATCAACACTATGAAGAAACTGCATCAACTAATGGGCAAAACAACCAGCTAGCATCAAAATGGCAGAATCAAGTTCACATATAACAATATTAACCTTAAATGTAAATGAGCTAAATGCCCCAATCAAAAGACACAGACTGGACTAGCAAATTGGATAAAAAGTCAAGACCCATTGGTGTACTGTGTTTAGGAGATCCATCTCACGTGCAAAGACACACATAGGCTCAAAATAAAGGGATGGAGGAATATTTACCAAGCAAATGGAGAGCCAAAAAAAGGACTTGCAATCCTAGTCTCTGATAAAACAGACTTTAAACCAACGAAGATCAAAAAAGACAAACAAGGACATTACATAATGGTAAAGGTGTCAATGCAACAAGAAGAGCTAACTATCCCGAATACATATGCACCCAGTACAGAGCACCTGGATTCGTAAAGCAAGTTCTTAGAGACCTACAAAGAGACTTAGACTCCCACACAGTAGTAGTGGGAGACTTTAACACCCACTGTCGATATTCGACAGATCAATGAGACAGAAAATTAACAAGGATATTCAGGACTTGAATTCAGCTCTGGACCAAGTGGACCTAATAGACATCTGCAGAACTCTCCACCCTAAATCAACAGAATGCACATTCTTCTCAGCAGCACATTGCACTTACTCTAAAATTGACTACATAATTGGAAATATAATTTTTAATCATGTCAAGTATGCAATTATAAAATATTATCTTAAAAGTAAATGGAAGATACTCTGGATTAAAATTCTACCAGAAGTAATGTTTACAAAGGAAATCAAGCCAAACATAACTAAAACTAAACTAAGAAGTTAGCAAAAAATTAAAATCTCATATGCCATAATATTTTTGATTGTTTAAGAGTATTCACCTTTTACTAGCATTTACTGAGAGCTTGGCTCATGATAGCTACTGCATGGGGAAAAACTGGTTCTTTGGTACTTAAAACTTTGGAAATTAGGTGTCATGATCTCATATATTTTCAATGGGAAAATTGAGGCTGAGAACATATGAGCAACTAGTCTGAAATGTCACTTTTAGAAGATGACATTCAGAAGAATCAGATCCAGGCATTCCTCTCTTCTAGACCACTTATTTTTCTTTTTCCATTACATGTGTAATGGAATCACAAGTGCACTGTCGTCACGTCTTAAGTGTTTTCAATCCTGTGGTCATACAAGCACTGAAGAAAGGCTGCTATACTGTTTTTTGTATAACAAGTGAAATGATCTGTGGGGCTTGTAGAAACAGTCTTATATGACAATATCTTATTACAAATGCACATTTCTTCAAATGTAAGACCCATGGGAAGTTCAGCCTAAAAAACTTTTGCACATGAGGATTTGACAGACACTAAGTATATCATACCAAATACTTATGTGAAATGTGTATGCATACAAAGGAGTATATTATAGAGAGGCTACATAAATATTTGGTTTATTTTATATGTAAATATATATGTCTGTTCTCTATGTGTATGAATGTATGTTTGAACAATTGTGCTATGTTTGTGGAGAACCACAAGTAACTATAGAAGTATTTAATGAACACATCAATTTACAAATATATATTTTACAATGCTTTGCCTAGGGTGATATAAGATGGGGCATTTGATGCTGTGCAAGTCACTGGCTAAAGACTGATGGACAGGGTCTGTAGCCAAAACTTTAGAGTCCAATAAGAAAGAGAAGACATGCTTACTCGAGTAACCAAAAACCGAGATTCTATTTGAGAAGCTCAAGAGATACACTATCAAACTCTCTGTCATATCTCTCTCCATTTGATTCTAAAATTTTCTACTCATGTTGTATAATAGATCTGGCAAACTAAGAATGACTTTAAAAACTATTATGTTTCTCAGTGACTGTTCACCAAAATGATACCCAAGGCAACTGCATTTCTGCCTCCTTTATGGATCAGTAATACTGTACATAATTGTGTAAAATTGCACCTTAGTATTGAAGACTTATTACCTGGTGGAAAAATCTCCAAAATATGCATAAAAATTACCTTTCTTCCCAGATATTTCTTGAGTTTCTACTGATATAACTAAAGCATTTGAATCATTTTTTTCTCTTTTTATACAGTGCAAACTAGAGTATCAGGCATGTGTCTTAGGAAAACGGATCTCAGTCAAATGTGAAGGACATTGCCCATGTCCTTCAGATAAGCCCACCAGTACAAGCAGAAATGCTAATAAGAGAGGTAAGTGATAAAAATATGTTATTGAGTTTACATTTATTTTTCTCTATTAAAATGTTTTGCAATAAATGTCGTTAAACACACAATGAAGTTTGTTTTATACATATGCCTAATATTAATTATATTTTCATTGAAAATATTTTTCCTTTAGCCTCAACTATTAAAGCAATAAATGATTTTCTGTAGATTTCCATTTATTTTGATCATAATAACTAGATACTTCTTTCCTATATGCTCACCATATATAGGAAATCTAAACCAATACATTATCTAAATAATTGTGTCTAAAACATGTGTTTTAGATCTATTTTTTTTCTTTTAGAGCAGCAAACGGATTATTGATAAAATAGTAAGTGAGTGGTTTGATCATATCTGCCGCTGTGCAGTCAATTACTACTAACCATTTTAAATGAAAATGTCTACCCCATGTATACTGTTTGTGTTTCATAATTTCCTATGGAATAATTGTATAAGTTAAACTTACTTTTGATCAGATGAAGTCTTTAAATGATATTTATTAGTTTAATATCTAATAAAAATGAAATGCATTTAACCAGCTATGTACTATAATATATAACTTGACTTTTCTTAAGATTATTTATTATAGTTTACATTATTTATTCTATTTGAAATATTGTTTATGCCTTTTTAAAAAGTCTCCATGGTGGCTAGCTCCAGTCCCCAGCACATCTAGATAAAGAAGGAAGTGTGGAGAATAGATGCTTGTTTAAGTCAGAAACTATCTTAGAGCTTTAGAGCACTGTCATCAACAATTATCATAGAATTTATTACTATTCAACCTTTCTAATCTAATAATTATTACTGGGTGCCCTTATTAATGTGAATAAGTAATTTTTGCCCCTTTCCCCTGAAAAATATGAAGAATGAATATACAAATAGGAAAAATGTACTGAGTATGAAATTTCTTTCATATAAACTTATTTCCTTGAGCATGATATACTTGTCATGTCATATGACAATACCATATAAATATTTTATTTCGGATATAACTTCTTATGCCACTGTATATTGGTCTTAACTCATTAAGTAATATTTAAGATGAAAAATCAAAATAAAACTAAGTGTATATCATAGCCTTTAAGAGAGACTAATTTTATTATTCAAAAATAAATTAGTTGATTTGAAAATTAAAGGTAAATTAGTGCTCAGTCATTAGGCCATGTGAAGAATGATGCCAGCTGGTAGAAGAGAAATGCCACACTGCCTTCCAGAAGTCCTCTTCTTTTTTTTTTCCCTAAGTTTTTGGGACATAGGTGGCATTTGGTCACATGAGTAAGTTCATTAGTGGTGATTTGTGAGATCCCGGAGCACCCATCACCTGAGCAGTATACACTGCACCATATATGTTGTCCAGAGCCCTGTTCTTAAAGCCTCATCCTTGCTGACTCGCCCCAGTCTAGGTTCAACTACCCAGTGTGGTTCCTTCTGTAATCCTCAGCCCTCATCTCCCTCAATACATTCTCTTCAACACTGCCCAAATAAGGACTTTCACTACCACCTTGAATATACTAATTAGCCCTGAGATAATCCAAACGCTAATTGTGTTTTCTTTAAACTGAAATGCTTTGATGTTTGTGCCTTCCTTGTTCCCACTCCTGATGGAATACATTTTCACAGTGAAATTGAAGACACAATTGACCACATTTGTCTTTGAAAATCACTTCAGGTGGAAAGCAAATCCTACCGGGTTCAATATCCACATGCCAATTTTTTCACTGAAGGCTATTAAGAACAACATTTGAGAAGGGGTCATAGTAAGTGTATATCTCTAATGTATCACAGCCTTTCAACAAGATTTTACTTCAATGAGATTTTCTGCTTTTAGATTTCGTTTTGAATGAAAAGGCATTTTTGATATAGTATTAATTTATAATCTCCCACAAGCTGCAAAAAGAACTCTATGTGCATTAAAGATGGAAGGTAACACATCTGAGAAGAGGATCTCTTGTGAATAAACAATAATTATTTTTCACATTGCTCAAATGTTCTGTACAGTGTGTATATTAATATATCAAGAAGAAAACGTTTAAAAGTCATATCCTCAAGAAATAAAGATCCTTTGTGTTCAATTGTGCATAGAAGGAGAGGCAAGAAGAATTTAATCCTGCTCTGATGAATTGTCAGAGCAAAGCAAGTGCAGGATTTTGCTAGCTGCTATAGAAAAGAAGTACCGTCCATTTTGAACATCATTTTACACAGTGCCAAAGGCCGAGAGACAGGGGAAATGTAAGACCGAGTTTAGTATCATTTCTCATCTTTCAGCTGTTATTTACATTAGAAGCATGCCTTAGGTAGACTGTGCAGTGCAGGAAATTCTATTTAATATCATCCCTGTTCTAGAAAAAGTGAGGAATAAGCTACCAAAAATGAAATATTTCTTAAATCTTTCTGACTTCTTACATTTGAGATCAAATTGGCACTATAGTATGTTTTCCTATGTTAAAAGCAGAATCTTTAACTCTACTTCAAATGCATTAACACTAAATGCATTAACACTAATAAATATAGATTTTCTTCATAAAGTATGTATAAAGTTTTCTCCTATTTCCCTAATGTACTTATTAACAAATATGCATAAATTCATCCAAATACATATGTTCAAGTATTTCAAATAAATAAAAACATACATTCCATGTTTTAACCCCTAGATTCTGACTTTACGTAAATAGGTAAGCATACTCCCTTCAATTAGTAACTTAACTATACAGTTTTCTCCTTTTCTAACTCATCAATTCTGTATTACAAAGGCCAGTGCTCTCAGATCCCTTTAATGGATTCCTTGCTTTTCTTCCATCTTTTTGTGTTCACTGATTGTTTAACTGCAAATAAAAAGTATTATTTGGAAGGTAGATCAAATTCATTTAAAGAATATTGAAAGCTGATTTTTAGAGGCCTCTCATATTTTTATGGCCAGGAAAATATGAGATTCATACTTGTGAGCATGATCTATTAATAGACCACTTTTCATAGATTTTATGTATATGTATAAAATGCAATCCTAAGAATTAGAAGGGACTTGCAAAACAAAAGTTCATTGAAAAAGAACATTGAAAAATATTATAGAAAACATTTATTTTGCAATAGGATTTTTCTGCCCTAGACAAATATTGCATTGTTTACACAGCAGTGGTACTTAAGCACAGTAAACTTTAGACATTGGGCCTATCTAAAGTGTTCCATTTGGTCATTCATTTCACTGGTTAGATTCAAAAGATCATTTTAATTGACATTTTCCATTTGTTTCAAATTTGAGTATTCCAAAGTTCAAAACACTTTTCTTATGATTATGGCTTTTATGGTTTTATATGTCAAACCTCTTAAAATATAATTTATTTTAAATGATATCATTTTGAATATTTTAACCCCAACATGCATCTAAAAACATAATTCATCATGCACCTTGTTACTTTGAATTGTTGAATATCATTGAAGCCTGCATGGAGAGGGAAAATAACCTGCGAGAGTGTAAATTAGTTCAACCATTGGGGAAGACAGAGTGGTGATTTTGCAAGGATCTAGAAATAGAAATACCATTTGGCCCAACAATCCCATTACTGGGTATATACCCAAAGAATTATAAATCATTCTATTATAAAGACACATGCACATGTATGTTCATTGTGGCACTGTTTACAATAGCAAAGACCTGGAACCAACCCAAATGCCCATCAATGATATACTAGATAAAGAAAATGTTTCACATATACACCATGGAATGCTATGCAGCCATAAAAAAGGATGAGTTCATGTCCTTTGCAGGAACATGGTTGAATCTGGAAACCATCATTCTCAGCAAACTGACACAAGAACAGAAAAGCAAACACCACATGTTCTCATTCATAAGTGGGTATTGAAAAATGAGAACACATGGACACAGGGAGGGGAACATCACACACCAGGGCCTTTTTGGGGGTGTGGGGCTAGGGGAGGGATAGCAGGGTGTGGGAGGATTGGGGAGGGATAACATTAGGAGAAATAACTAATGTAGATGACAGGGGTATAGAGGCAGCAAACCACCATGGTATGTGTATACCTATGTAACAATCCTGCAAGATCTGCACATGTACCCCAGATCTTAAAGTATAATAATAAAAAAAAGTAAGATGTGAAGCTAGATGAAAGAGGAGAAGATAGAAAAGAAATTTGGAGCCCTCAAGGCCTGGGGAGCCTTCAAGCCAACCATACCTTTGTTCTAGGACACAGAGCAAATAGGTCATTGCCAGACATAAGAGCTTTGGAATTAATTTGAGTCAGATATATGAAAATGTTTATATTCTTGAGCAAAGAGTTAACATTCACAAAACTGTTTTTTCTAAGCTTTATCTGAAAAGAGTTAACAGTTTCTAGTAAATCTTAGAGAAACTTATTATGTTACTGAGACAAGTTTTGTTAGTTTGTTTGAAGTTGGGGTGGGTGGTTATTTTAGAAATAAGGCAATCAAGTCGCAACAAGGATAGTAGATGAAGAAATAACAGGAGAAACTGAACTGGTAATGTTACTGACATGAATTTCACAAGGCTTGAAATCCAATTGGATATGATGGACAAGAAAAAAGAAGCCCTCAAAGATAATTCTGAATTTAGCAATCTTGATGATTTATAGAATGCTAGCCAAAAGGGCCAGCTTGTTTTTCTGGGCCTGTGGTTTATAATTCCTACTAATCCTCACCTGTGTGTGTGTTTTTTTTCCTTTCTTATTCTTCTTCTTCTTTTTTTTTTTTTTTGAAATGGAGTTTCACTCTTGTTGCCTAGGCTGGAGGGCAGTGGTGTGATCCTGGTTCACCACACCATCTGCCTCCCAGGGGTCAAGGGATTCTCCTGCCTCAGCCTCCCTGGTAGCCGGGATTACAGGCATGCGCCACCACACCTGGCCATTTTGTATTTTTAGTAGAGACATGGTTCCTGTATGTTGGTCAGGCTGGTCCCCAACTCCCAAACTCAGGTGATCCACCCGCCTCGGCCTCCCAAAGGATTACAGGCATCAGCTACCATGCCCAACCCTGCATTTTTAAAAATACAACTAGAGCTTTCTTTTATTGGGAGCTACGAATCTTATAACTTACCATATTTCTCTTTTCTCCTTATTCTCCAAGAGTGTCAGAATTAAATCGATGCTGAAACATATAACTGTTATCCTACATATTAGACTTTAATCCTCTGTGTGTGTGTGTGTGTGTGTGTGTGTGTGTGTGTGTGTGTGTGTGTGTGTGTGTGTTTAACCAGTTTATAGAATTCCTTTCTGGTTTGTGCATTGTTATCCTGTGGAGTAGCACAATTTATTCATTAAGGGTATATATTTTTAAATTTCAGTCCTTCACTGCTATGTGGTCCTTAGCTATATATTTAAGTTTATGAGTCTCATTTCTTCATCTGCAAAATATAAAATATATAAATCATAAGGATTTATGGATGTATTTCCTCAAATGATCTTTGCATTTCTATTTCATTTGAACAGATTATACCTGTAAAATGCTGTTGAATCCTAGTAAATTACTTAAATTTTCATATATTAAATGCCAAATGTAATTTTATTTGTGGTGTTTTTAACATCATACTGGGTGACAGAAATTGAAGAGATTTAATTTTTCCTATAGTTAATAGATGTATTTGCATATTTTGCAAAATATCTGTATACTCGGCTGACTCCTCCTGCCTCTGTGGGATGTGCAGGGCAGTGGGAACTCATGTAATCGAGAAGCTTTTGCTAACCTGCTATGCCATGAGTAGTGAACTGTCTAAATTCTTTCAGAGTTGTTTCAATTACTGACCAAATTTATGAAAATGTGGCAACATCACAGCTTTCTGCTGCTTAGAAACCACTTGCTCTTCACTCAGTACTTTGTCTATTGTAGACCTTACTACATGCTGTTCCAGTCCATACCTGTTTGGTCCTAAACCTGCAGCAAATTCTCATCTGTAACACTTGTAATTTCCACTCTTACTCTATGTCCGCAATTATTCTAATTTAATATTTTCCATGTTCTTATGTTGTCTTCTTTGGTTTTCTTGACTATAGCTATACGCTTTAATACTTTCTTAAATAGTGTATGGGCATGGTAAACTTTTTAGGAGCTTCAATATCAGAAAAGTCTTTTTTTTGAACGTAGAATTGGTACATAATATGGCTGAGAATTTAATGCCAGATAAAATAGCATATTCCCTCAATATGTGAAAGCTTTGATCTTTTGTCTTCTAACTTCTAGTGTTATAGACAGGAATAATTTACATTATAGAAAATGCTGTATGAGTCATGTACACATGAAAGAACTATCATGATTAAGTATTATACCAGTAAAATTAATAATATACTTAGAGTCTAAAATATTGTACCTACTAGAAAATCTAAAGCTATATAAACTAACTTGGGATTTTTTGAACTATTTGCTTTTTCTAAAAGTAAATATTTTCATAATACATACTTTCAGCTTCTTTTTTAAATATGCAAAAATATTGCAGAAAGGTGATACTGATTACCAAAAGTAATAACCAACATATTATAAATATTTATATGGTGTTAGTGATTTACTATTATAAATATGACAAATATATCTATATCTCCTTTTGAAAAAAAAACCTGTGGATCACTCACTCTTCTATCAGATAATTTTCTTAAAGATTTTAGCCATATGTAAGCAGAGCACAAATTAGGGTGCACAGTTATTTGTTTAAAACAAAAATGTCTTACAATTTGGACAGATTAGCACAGCCTTCTGATATTCTTGTCTAGTTATGTAAATAGAAGTTATTGATATAATTACTTAACTAGGTCAGGCAGAAAGTTATTATTAAAATTCAACTACTTTAGGGATTACTTTTTCCAATAAGATATTAAATTTGCATCTGTCCTAATTTCTGTCATTTTGCATATATGTCATGTACCAAATAAAATTCCACAATTTACTTTTCTAAAATTTGTTAATATTATAAAGTCTTCTATTTAAAACCCAAGTATCCAGGGAATCCCTTGATCCCAGTATTTAAACTCGCAGATGTTGGAGCCACACATGTATGTGCTTACATTGGTGACACTGCCACTGACCTGAAGCTTGACACTGAGGAAGTTAGCAATACATGCTAATTTTCAGTTTCCTCTTCTACAATATAGGTAAAGTAAAATCCACTGGGTATTTGCGAAGGTCAGATTGAACACACAGATACAATGATCTTAGCACAGTATCTAATCAATTCTATTTATCAAAGACCTATATTTTTTAGGGGTCTGATGCTTTTCCTTACTTGCAAACTAACATGCCAGCCTTCCACAGTCTCACAGATGCTGGCAGCATACAGGGGACTTTGAGAGCAGAGACACAGGACTTTACTGTTCACAAGAGCTTCATGTTAGCATTCATTCCCCTTGATTCCAAGCTCACAGATGGGATTCAGCTCAGGAGAATGCTGTATACATGGTGGGGTTGAGTCTTAGCTGAGGAATGCCGAGCTTAGGTAACCACCATCCTTATAAAGAGGATAGTAGCAAACTTGTTCAACCTCTACCCCAGAGAAAGATATTACCTATACTATTCTGGAGAGCAACACGTTTTGTTCTCTCCCCTGCATGGGGATACGATCTCAACCTCCTAAGATCATTTGCTATACGTGCATCTTCAGAATGACAGTCTGGGGCAAAAGCTACTACAAGGTGTGTGTACATGCAAGAGACACCTGGGAAATTGTTCTCAATGATATTATTATCGAATCCATTTCTACTTCTAAGTGAACACCCAGATGCTTTTGAGTGAACACCCACCTGCTTCTGAGTGAACACCCACCTGCTTTTGAGATCTTCGATGCCACTTTGCCTTCCTGTTTTTTCTGTAGAATCTGTCCCTTTTATTTCTGTTGCGCTCTATATCCTTCCCAACTACCAACCTATGTTCTTAGCTTTTTCCACAGAGCCTTGTTTATAGAAAATGCACAAAAAATAATTGTTCAAATTAAATGAGTTGAGTTTATGAATGTATTGGTCAGGAATGAAAATAATAGTAACAGGGAATCTTAAGAAAGTACATTAAAATTTATCTACAGCATGATTCTCAAAGTTCAGTACATGTCTCCTATAAGTATTTGAAATGAAAACTTCCATTTTTATTAAAATAGACTTTCTTTGTGGAGCAGTTTAGGCTCACAGCAATATTGAGCAGAAGGTACAGCAATTTAACGTATAACCCATACATCCACACATATATAGCTTCTTATCAACATCCCCCATCAGTCTAGTACATTTGTTGCAATTGATAAAGCTATCGATACATCATTATCACCCTAAGTCCATAGTTTACATGCAGGTTCACTCTTGTTATTATACATATTATGGGCTTGGACAAATTTATAATGACAAGTATCTATCATTATGGTATTATACAGAGTAGTTCATTGCCATAAAAATGCTCTGTGCTCCACCTTTCCATCCCTCTCTTCTCCAAGCCCTGGAAACCACTGATCTTTTTTTAACTTCTTCATTGTTTTTCTTTTCCAGAATGTCATGGCCATAGTTTGGCTTGTCCCCATGAAAGCTCATGTTGATATTTGATTTCCTGTCTGGTAGTGTTGGGAGGTGAGACGTGGTACAAAGTATTTGGGTCATGGTAGCAGATTCCTTATGGAGAATAATGGCCCCCCACAGGAGTGAATGAGCTTCTCCCTCTCCCCATAATGGATTAGTCTTGACAGAAAAGCTAGCTAAAAAGACTCTGGCTTCCCCTGTTTCTTTCTTGCTTCCTTTTTCACCACGTGATCTCTTTACACATGTCAGCTTCCCTTCTGCTTTCCACCAGGAATTGAAGCAGCGGAAGATTCTCTCTAGATGCAGACGATCAATTTTTGAACTTTCCAGCCACCAGAATCATGAGCCAAATAAACCTCTTTTTAAAATAAACTACCCAGTCTCAGGTATTTTGTTATAGCAACAAAAAAATAACTAAGTCATATAGTTAGAATCATAAGGTACATAGCCTTTCATATTGGCTCCTTTCACTTAGTGATGTTTATTTAAGTTTCCTTGATGTCTTTTCATGGCTTGATAGCTCATTTCTATTAAGTGCTGGAGAATACTGCTTTGTCTGGTTGCACCACTGAGTGTATTTATTCATTTACATACTAAAGGATATCATGTTTTATTCCAAGTTTTGGTAATTGTGATTAAAACTTTTATAAACATCCATGTACAAGTTTTTGTGTGGACATAAGTTTATGTGTATATACATATGTATAGTTCATTTTGTTTTTCCATTTTGAGCTTTAGTTTGTCAATGCTAATATTTAAGAGGCTGATCTTGTATCCTGCAACTGTGCTAAGTTAGCTTATTATTTTCAAGAGATTTTTGTAAATTCTTTGGCATTTTCTATGTAGCCAGTTATGTTGTCAGTGAATAAAGATAATTTTATTTCTCTTTATCCCATGTATACACTCCCCACCTTCTATTACTCATTCTATCACTCATTCTGGTCTTATTACACTAATAGGACTTTTACTGTTCTGTTTAATATGAGTGATCAGAGAGGATATTTTTCTTGTTCTCAACCTTAGGGTTTGCAGTCTGTCCTAATTAAAATAATTAAGATATGTATCTGTCTGTGTGTGTGAGTGTGTGTGTGTGTGTGTGTGTGCGCGTGTGCGCGCACCCTTTATTAGAATGAGAAAGTTTTTCTTTATACTTTGTTTTGTCAAGAGTGGGTATTTAACTTTGTTTAGTTACTTTTCTGTATTAATTGATATGGGCTTTTTTATTTGATATTCTAATATGTTAAATTGCATTGATTTATGAATGCTGAACTAGGCTTACTTCTTGGAATAAATTCTGCTTAATCCTTTTGTATTATTTTATATATCAAAAAATTTAATTTATTAGTATTTTAAAAGTTTTTTTTGCATTTATAGTCATAAGATATTTTAGTTTATATTTTTATAATAATGTCTTTATCTGGCATTAATATTAGGGTAAAGACTGTCTTATATTATTTGTAGTGTTTCTGTCTCTTCAAATTTCTGGGAGATTTTTTTCATAGAATTGATAATTTGATTTTTCTGCATGTTCCATAGAATTTGCCAATGAAGTACTTGGGCAGGTCTTTCCTTTTCTTTTTTTTTTTTTTGGCAACGTTTTAACCAATTATTCCATTTTTAAAATAAGTATAGTGCTATTTAGATTATGTATTGCTCCTTTAAAGAGTGTTGGTAGTCTGAGTCTGCCAAGGACATAGTTTGTTTTATAGAAATTATCAAATTTATGAGC
The DNA here is from genome assembly GCA_963574635.1 of Cheracebus regulus. NCBI lineage: Eukaryota > Metazoa > Chordata > Mammalia > Primates > Pitheciidae > Cheracebus > Cheracebus regulus. The sequence goes on along the minus strand of CAUYQU010079533.1, from coordinate 12,830 downwards.
ATAGAGCTATTAATAATTTTATCTTGTTATCCTTGTAATATCTATAAAAGCAGTAGCGATGACCTTTGTGTCTGTCCTGATATTGCTAATTTTGCCTTCTTTTTATTTCTTGGTTGATTCATCTAAATGTGTCTCAATTTTATTGATAGTTTCTAAGAATCACCTTTGGTTTCATTGATTTTATTTATTGATTTACTGTTTTTAGTTACATTGACTTCTGCTTTTTTATGATCATTTTCTTCATATTATTTGTTTATATTTAATTCCTTCTTTTTTCTCCAGCTTCTTAAGGTGGAATTGTATTCGTCCATTCTCACACTGCTATAAAGAAATATCTCAGACTGGGTAATTTATACAGGAAAGAGGTTCAGTTAACTCACAATTCCACATGGCTGGGGAGGCCTCAGAAAACTTAACAATAATGATGGACGGCAAAGAGGAAACAAGGACCTCTTCACATGGTGGCAGGAGAGACAAGTGTGAGCAGGGGAAATGCCAGATGCTTATAAAACCATCAGTTCTTGTGAGAACTTACTCAATATTATGAGAAGAGCATGGGGGAAACCATCCCCACGATCCAATCACCTCCCATCACATCCCTCCCTCAACATGTAGGGATTATGGGGATTACCATTCAAGATAAGATTTGAGTGGGGACACAGTCAAACCATATCAGGAAGCTTAGGTTATCTTCTTTTCTAACATATCTATTCAATGCAATAAATTTCCCCCTAAGCACTTTTTACATTTCAAAAATTTTGATAAGTCATATTTTCATTTAGCTCAAAGTAATTTTTAGTTTTTTTTGAGACTTCATATTTTCATTTAGCTCAAAGTAATTTTTGGTGTTTCTTGAGACTTCACAATTCTTAGAATTGTCTGTATTTACAAATATTTGTTTATCAAATATTTGGGGCTTTTTCAATGATCTCTTATTGATTTTTAGTTTAATTCCTTTGTGTTCTAAGAATATACTTAGTATGATTTTTATTATATTTCATTTATTAAGATGTGTTTTATGGCCCAGAATGTATACTGTCTTGGTGAATGTTCCATGCACATTTTAGAAGCATGTGGGTTTGGGATGGAATATTCTGTAAATATCAATTAGACTGAGATGATTGGTAGCACTATTTACATCCTGATTTTTTTGTGCTTTATCAGTTACTGGCAAAGGACTTTGAAGGCTTGAGCTATAATAGTGCCACTATCAACTTACTACATTGATAGCTTTGGTTCCAACTAAGCTGATCTCAGCTGTCTCTCTCTTGTGGGAGTAGAGCAGAGATCCTGTCCCTGAACTGGGTTATTGGACCAGCATTGCCCTCTGGTCAAGTCCTTCTCCTGGAGACCAGGGATTCATCAGGGAGAATAGTCTAAGAAGATTTCATGATAACCACACTTCCCTTCCTACTTCCAGGGCCACTTGGAGAACTTTCTCAGGTCCTCCCCATGAGGACATTGTAGTGTTCCTGGAGGACAAGCTGTAAAAGTGTGAGCCTCTACTCCCTTGATTATAGCCCCAGGAGCTTCTCAATATCAATCTGGACCACACTCAGCCTCTAGCAATTAATCAACATTACTGTTTAAGTGTTTCTACCTGTGTGTGGCATTCATCAGCTTATGCTTTAAGTAAAAAAAAAAAAAATTCCAGGTGCTGTATCTCTATGGAATTGTTCTACTCTGTAGAGTCAGTGTGATGATTTGCCCTATAATGTTATCTAAAGGGTCCCAAAAGAGGCAGTGTTTTCCGGTTTCTTCAGGTATTCTTAGTGTAAGAATGGGAATGAATTTGAAGCTCCTTACATGTTGGAGTTAAAACTGGAAATCTCAAACACATACACACACACACACAGAATTGTGTTAGTTTTTATTACGTAACGTATTGGTATATAATTCTGATCCGTTGCCTTATGAATACAAAGATGACACTGTGACTCAATGTAAAAATTTTTAACTAGACATAGTGCCATTTTTTTCTCATAAATTGTAGATATTATAATGTTGTTATCTTCTGATCCTGATTTTCTGGAAATCAACAGCACAAATATGCAAAACAAAAGCTGCTCTCCTTGAGGGTTTAGTTTGGAGCTCTGAGAGAGAAAAGGGAGAGCCAAAGATCTTAATTTCCCTGGTTGACTTAGATGGCCGTACGCCTACTGCTTTAAGACTTTTGACTATACACTTTGGCATGTGTTTAACTCTAATTGCTTGAACTGAAAAGACCAAAATGTCAGCAATATACATTTTGTGAAATTAGCAGCACTGTCCTTTTAATGATTCCTTCTGATCCTGCAAGCTCAGGCACCAGAGAGTACTCCCAGCATTTGTCTGCAGTCACTCAGTTGAGTCAAATGGAGAGCTCTGCTCCATTGGCCTGGGAACAGCTTTGTAATTTTCTGAATAATTAATTAAAACCCCAACAGTTCTCCCATCCAACTAAACATTTGGTTTTAATTGATTTTCTTAGCATACAATTCTTTAAAATTTTATTTGCAAAAATTAGGCTTGATTATCAAAACTATAAATTTCATTAAAGCCACTAATGTGTAAACATGAAATCATGCCAGTACATCATAGCATAGAAAAAAAGATAATAGAGAAATTTTGCATATTTTGGCCAGAGACCGTTTATTTACTTTAAATAGGCCCAATTCCAAGTAGTTTGAGAAATTTACACTTAGCATGTAGTCATTGTTTTATTTTTGTGGGATTAAGTGAAGAAAGTTTTTTTATTGATATCGTTTGACTTTTTCAACAATGTTGTCCTTTTCTTCTAATGTATAAATAAATAAAAGTATGCATAAGCTAGATTACTGTTTCTCAGAGGAATGTGAGTTTTCCTGGATTTATTTTATGATCTATGCCTGCATACTATCGTCATCCTCCTGAGATTACCTGGATATAGGTTTTAAAAAACTTTAACTTCATACCTCCAAGTTAATCCAAATGATACTCAGTGTAAGATTATACTCATTGTAAGATTTAATTTTTTTAGAGACAGGGTGATACTTGTTGCCCAGGGCGTAGTTCAGTGGCACAATCATACCTCCACTATACCCTCTATTCTGGGCCCAAGTGATCCTCCCACCCTAGCCTCTGGATTAACTATAATTGCAAACCGGTGCCCCCATGCCAAGCTTTTTTTTTTTTTAAGAGATAAGGTCTTGCTATGTTGCACAGGCTGGTTTCAAACTGCTGTTCTCATACGATCCTCCCATCTCAGCCTCCCAAATTGTTGAGATTACGTGTGTGAGCCACTGCAACTGGGTAATTTTTATATTTTGCTTCCAGAATGTGTGACTACAGGAGCAAGAAACAACAATAAAAACTCAAAATTATAAAGTAGTTTGCAGTTAACTAATTTATTTTCTTAAAATTACAACTGAAATGGAAATAAGTTTAAATTCTCAAAAATTATTTTTAAAATAATGTCATTTACTTCTTAATCCAACAAATCAAATAGTATATGTACCATATACATATATACTATGTACATATAAAAGTAGTTAAATATAAAACAGAAAATTTTTTTCTGGAACACATGTATGTTGGCAGTCAAGAATATTTTTACTTCAACATGATGTGTTTCTAAATTTCAGTTTTTCCCTTCACAAATTAGGATCTGGTACTTAAAAACATCATAATACTTTTATGCCCTAATTTATATGCCTATTATTAATATTTTATAACTATGCCTAAATATAATTATTTTATTTTACCTTATTATTAGCATATAGTACACATTTGTCTAATCTTTAAAATCATTAGTTTTCTTTACCCGTAATTAATTTATTTAATATAATTTATTAATCAGTAATCATTTAAAATTTAGCCAAATAACTTTTCCAAAATTACAGAAGTCATTCTCAGTGTATTATACTTATAAACCATTCATCTCAACATGTGATTAATTACTAAGTAATAGTAGTGACTGTTTTATGATAATTATAGTAGCTTAAACTCAGACTTCCTTTGTACTGAAACCTGTCCATTATATCCTATAATTTTAAATAATATTTCCGTTTTCTCACCAGTATGGAACTCTCTACTCTTCTCTACCTCTTTCTCGTGCATATGAAAACTTTATGGATGGAAGATATCATGATAACTTCTATCTATATATCTGGGAAATTGGTGTTATTATACTTATCATTATAGTTACTATTACTGTGATCTTCATCCAGAATGTCGGAGGAAACAATAATTTGAAATAAGACTGTAGACTATCTTATTCCACAGAATCTCACTGAATAACTCCAGTCTGAATTTTGCAAATTGTGCATTAAAATGATTCCTTCATCAGGTGTCTCCTTCACTGTTCTCATAAGGGGAATCTAACTGAGGTTAAGCTTGCAGAGGCGAAGGTTCAATTTGTTCACTCTCAGTAGCTCCACTGTCATGGTCCAATTTAGTTAGAACTGAAGTATTCATCACTATATTTATTCAGAAGCTCGCTTTTGTGTATGATAATTTGTTTTAATAATCATGTTTTTAATTGTATTTATCTTGAACTATTTCAACCTAGAAATAACATGGACATGTAATATGGAGTTGCTGAGGTAATAATGCATTCATGAAGATTAAAAACATTTTTCAATAGAGAAACCTATTTGTATTTGTAGGTATTTCACTAGCTCATTTCTGATTGGAACTATAATACTTTTCAGGAGTATATTCTTTTGAAATACTCAATTTTCATAAAAGTTGTCAACCAGACTCCTAGTTTGATCATAAGTTAGTACTATATTCCATCTTACTAGGGAATACTTTTCTTGAAATACTTTTTGGCAGGAAATTTGCAAAAGATAACACGTGAACTAACTGATACCCAGTGGATTTACAAAGTTCAGTTGAAAGAAAAAAATAATTATGATAATAGTAATAGTGGTAGTAAGAGTAATAATAGAAAAAAAGTGACTGTTCTCTTATGTTGTTTAACTGGATTGTTATAAATATTTTCCTAGGATCTGTTACAAAAATTAAATATGTATGTGTTTTCTATGCTTGGATTGTTGCATTTAAATAATTGTTTTTGATGTGATGTTTTGGTTATATTAATGGACTTGAAGAGAACTTTTTTTTGTGAACTTACATCTCAACTCATTGACAATGCTGATTATTTTATATGGTCACCTATTTATGAGTCCTTGCTGGAAATTTTTCTTTCTGGATTTGATTTAGATTTCCTGAATTTACCCCCAAAATGATCTAAAAATATTATTTAAAATGCCATGTTTATCATAACTGAAGTGAATTATCTTTAAGATGAGGAAAATATATAGTACTATTAGAAATTCTTGCCTGTAATTTACTAAGCCAGAATAAATAAGAAGATTAGAAAAGAGACACAAACTTATTGCTATTAGCAAATAATATAATTATTTTTATAAACTCCAACAGATTGAGAATTTGAGAGCAATCATGAAAATTTAGGAAGATCTGGATGGAAGATCACAAGGATAACAATTTATGAAATAAATAATATTTCTGTATAATATCAATAACCAAGTTGACAGTATAAGCAAATGCAAATTTTAGTTCTCCATAGAAAGAAAATCTCTAAAGAAAGGGATTAACAAAAGAATGCACAAAACTTTAAAAGAAAATAATACTACATATTAAAAGACTTTCAATTTAACAAAATAGTAATTATAAAATAATAATACCTAGGATTGGGAAGGTGTGGTGAAATGAGAACCAACAGAAACACAATATTATAAATACATTAAAATTTTGACACTGACTTTATCACGAAATAACTATTGAACATAGGTAGCCATTGGAGAAAACAAAATTTATGACATAGAAATCTGGAGAAAACTGAATATCCAGTAATACAGAGGTGCCTTAATAAAGCATGTATGGATTTGCATATAGCCATTAAATGATGTTTTAGTAATATTAAGTGCTGTACATAAAAAGCAAGGCATAGAAGACCCCAGTTATGTTAATTATCTCCGTAGAAAAAACATCTGAATTCCCAGAATATTACACATATTTTTCAACAGATTTTTCTTCTCCAAAACAGAAGACTTTTCTTATTGTGCATTTATACTTTGTCTAAATAGTCTAAGTCACTATATAAATTTATTTGGAGTGAAGGGGTGAAAATATTATATTTAATGCCCTAACAAACTCAACAGTGAACTTCTAATATTATGTTTTCAGAGTGGATATGCATTTTTTGATAAGATAAGAGGTTATCAAACTTACTATAAATGTTCCTGATATTTTAAAGTAAAAGCTGAATCACAACAAGCTGTAATTCACAGTAAAAATATAATTCTAACTAACCAGGATATCTAATTAAATTAATTATTAATTTAAATCACTGATCACACTCTCTAAAAAAACACTGCACAGACACCTATATTTGAAACTGTTTTTTCATTAGACTGATGCTTCTAGAAATTTTTCCTATATTTGTGAATATTCTAACCTTGCCTTACTCAGGTACAATGATTAATCTGATAAGCTAATAACCGAAAAATTGTGATAAAAGAGATGTTGATAATGGGAAAAAAAATTAGTGATTTAAAGGTAACACTTTACTTCATTTCTTAATTTGATGCCCCTTTCAATTCTATGAGATAGTCAGGAGACAAAATATTACACCCAACACTTTTTAAATTAATTAAACAAAAATTCAAATAATTTTTATAAGTTGATTAATACTATTTAATACATAACTGAGATGTTGTAAAATAAATTTAAGCTTGGTATCTGATGTCTACTGACAGACACATGCTAAAAGGAATAATTTTTCTTTTTTTATTTTACTTTTAGTTCTGGGGTACATGTGCAGAACGTGCAGGTTTGTTACATAGCTATACATGAGTCATGGTGGTTTGCTGCACCTATCAACCTATCATCTAGGTTTTAAGCTCCATATGAATTAGATATTTGTCCTAATGCTTTCCCTCTCCTTGCCCCCACCCCCCTACAAGCCCCTGTGTGAGATGTTCCCCTTTCTGTGTACATGTGTTCTCATTGTTCAGCTCCCACTTATGAGTGAGAACATGTGGTCTGTAGTTTTCTTTTCTTGTGTTAGTTTGCTGAGAATAATGGTTTCCAGCTTCATCCATATCCCCTCAAAGAACATGGTGTTACTCTTTTTTATGGCTGTATAGTATTCCATGGTATATTGTACCACATTTTCTTCACCCAGTCTGTCATTGAGTGGGGCTTGGGTTGGTTCCAAGTCTTTGCTAGTGTAAATAGTACTGCAATAAACATATTGTGCATGTGTCTTTATGGCAGAATGATTTATAATCCTTTGAGTATATACCTAGTAATGGGATTGCTGGGTCAAATAGAATTTCTGATTCTAGATCCTTGAGGAATGGCCACACTGTCTTCTATAATGGTTGAACTAATTTACACCGCCACCAACAGTGTAAAAGAGTTCCTATTTCTCCACATCCTCTCCTGCATCTATTGTTTCCTGACTTTTTAATGATCTCCATTCTAACTGGCATGAGATGGTATCTCATTGTGGTTTTGATTTGCATTTCTCTAATGACCAGTGATGATGAGCTTCTTTTCATATGTTTGTTGACCACATAAATGTCTTCTTTTGAGAAGTGTCTGTTCATATTCCTCATGTACTTTTTGGTGGAGTTGTTTTGTTTTGTTGTTTGTTTGTTTGTAAATTTGTTTAAGTTCCTTGTAGACTCTGGATTGGTGTATAGGAATGCTTATGATTTTTGAACATTGGTTTTGTATCCTGAGACTTTGCTGAAGTTGTTTATCAGCTTGAGGAGTTTTGAGGGCTGAGAAGATGGGATTTTCTAAATATGCAATCATGTCAACTGCAAACAGAGACAATCTGACTTCCTCCCTTCCTATTTAAATAAGCTTTATTTCTTTCTCTTTCCTAATTGCCCTGGCCAGAATTTCCAATACTGTGCTGAATAGGAGTGGTAAGAGAGGGTATTCTTGTCTTATGTCAGTTTCAAAGGGAATGCTCCCAGCTTTTGCCCATATTGACTATGGGTTTGTCATAAATAGATCTTATTATTTTGAAATACATTTGATCAATACCTTTTTTATTGGTAGTTTTTAGCATGAAGGGCTGTTGAATTTTATCAAAGGCCTTTTCTGCATCTGTTGAGATAATCCTGTGGTTTTTGTCATTGGTTCTGTTTGTGTGATAGATTATGTTTATTGATTTGCAAATGTTGAACCAGCCTTGCATCCCAGGGATGAAACTGACTTGATCATGGTGGACAAGATTTTTGATGTGCTGCTGGATTTGTTTTGTCAGTATTTTATTGGAAAATTATGCATCAATGTTCATCAGTTATATTGGCTCAAATTCTTCTTTTTTTGTTTTTTCTCTGCCAGGTTTTGGTATCAGGATGATTCTGGCCTCATAAAATAAGCTAGGGAGAGGTACGTCTTTTTCTGTTGTTTAGAATAGTTTCAGAAGGAATGATACCAGCTCCTCCTTGTACCTCTGGTAGAATTTGGCTGTGAATCCATCTAGTCCTGGGCTTTTGTTGGTTTGCAGGCTCTGTTAATTACGGCCTCAATTTCAGAACTTGTTATTGGTTTATTCATGGATTCAACTTCTTTCTAATTTAGTCTTGGGAGGGTGCAGGAATTTATCCATTTCTTCTAGATTTTCTAGTTTATTCGTGTAGTGGTGTTTATAGCATTCTCTGATGGTAGGTTGTATTTCTGTCATATCAGTGGTGATATACCCTTTATCATTTTTTATTGTGTCTATTTGATTCTTTTCTCTTTGGTTCTTTATTAGTCTTGCTAGTGGTCCATTCTGTTAATCTTTTCAAAAAATCAGCTCCTAGATTCATGATTTTTTAAGGGTTTTTTGTGTCTCTATCTCCTTCAGTTCTATTCTGATGTTAGTTATTTCTTGTCTTCTGCTAGCTTTTGAATTTGTTTCCTTTTGCTTCTCTAGTTCTTTTAAATGTGAGATCAAGGTGTCAAATTCAGATCTTTCCAGCTTTCTGATATGGGGATTTAGTACTATAAATTTCCTTCTTAACGCTGCTTTAGCTGTGTCCCAGAGATTCTGGTATGTTGTGTCTTTGTTCTCATTGGTTTCTAAGAACATCTTTATTTCTGCCTTAATTTTGTTATTTATCCAGCAGTCATTCAGGAGCAGGTTGTTCAATTCACATATAGTTCTGTTGTTTTGAGTGAATTTCTTAATCCTGAGTTTTAATTTGATTGCACTGTGATCTGAGAGACTGTTATGATTTCCATTCCTTTGCATTTGCTAAGGAGTGTTTTACTACCACTTATGTGGTCAATTTTAGAATAAGTGCAATATAGTGCTGAGAAGAATGTATATTCTGTCAACTTGGGATGGAGAGTTGTATAGATGTCAATTAGGTCTGTTTGGCCCAGATCTGCGTCCAAGTCCTGAATATTTGTTAATTTTCTGTTTAATTGATCTGTCTAATATTGACAGTGAGGTGTTAAAGTCTCCCACTATTATTGTGTGGGAGTCTAAGTCTCTTTGTAGGTCTCTAGCAACTTGCTTTATGTATCTGGGTGTGCCTGTATTGGGTGCATATATATTTAGGATAGTTAACTCTTCTTGTTGCATTGATCCATTTACCATTATGTAATGTGCTTTATCTTTCTTGATCTTTGTTGGTTTAAAGTCTGTTTTATCAGAGACCCTGCTTTCTTGTTTTTGTTTTGCTTTTCATTTGCTTGATAAATCTTCCTCCATCCCTTTATTTTGAGTCTGTGTGTGTTTTTGCACATAAGATGGGTCTCCTGAATACGGCACACAGATGGGTCTTGACTCTATCCAATTTACCAGCTTGTGTCTTTTAAGTGGGGCATTTAGCCTGTTTACATTTAAGGTTAATATTGTTACATGTGAATTTGATCCTGTCATTATGATGCCATCTGGTTATTTTTCACATTCATTGATGAAGGTTCTTCATAGTGTCATTGGTCTTTATATTTTGGTGTATTTTTGCAGTGGCTGGTACTAGTTTTTCCTTTCCATATTTAGTACTTCCTTCTGAAGCTCTTGTAAGGCAGGCCTGGAGGTACAAAAGTCTTCAGCATTTGCTTGTCTGGAAAGGATTTTACTTCTCCTTCATTTTGAGGCTTAGTTTGTCTGGATATGAAATTCTGGGTTGTTAATTATTTTTTTTAAGAATTTGAACATTGACCCCCACTGTCTTCTGGCTTGTAGGGTTTCTGCCAAGAGATCTGCTGTGAGTCTGACAGGCTTCCCTTTGTGGGTAACCTGACCTTTCTCTCTGGCTTCCCTTAGCATTTTTTCTTCATTTCAGTTTTGGAGAATCTGACAATTATGTGTCTTGGGGTTGCCCTTCTTGAGGAATATCTTAGTGCTTTTCTCTGTATTCTCTGAATTTGAAGGAATAATTATGAGTATGTAAAAATTATAGTATTTGTGACCACAAATTGTAAATGATAATACAAATGAAACCAATGGGTAAACAAAAAGTCCTATGATAGACAGTAAATGCTGAGTGAAAGCTCTTGAGAGAAAAATAAAGAAATGGTAAAGATCTAGTTCAATCCTCATTTTTACTTGACTTATCTGCTAGAAATGGGAAAAATCAGTATCATGACTTAAAATGATTTGCATAATATCAGCATAAGCATTTTACAGACTTTATAACAGCTTCTCAGAAAAATTAAGTGATTATCCCAATATTTATGTTTCTAAAAACATAAATAATTGTAAAGAGAACTCTTAAAATGTTTAAAGTTCAGATTATTTTCTAATGTAAGATGAAACAGTTACTAGCACTACCAACTCTTAGCCAAGATTAGTTAATTACTCTCTCAATGTCATGTGACTGATGTATGAGACCATGAACTTGACAGGTGCATTCTCTCTTTGTTACTTTTTATTTAATTTGCTACATTCAAGTCTTTTTCACAGTTTTACTGCCTTCCTATTTTTTATATTTTTTCTTTCCAAGACTCCTAACTTGGTTACCTTCAGATATTCCCAAGGCACAGAAGCCATATCAAGTTCATCAAGTGGGACGCCTACTTCCCACCTGCTTTTTCTAAAGTTAATCACTGCACTTATTTTCTAGGCTTCTATTTCTGTCGTTTGATCCAATCTGAACCCACTTGCTGCATGAATTCTTAAATTTATACACACTTAAACAGGGTTTCAATAGCTGTGCTAAAAAACACAGCCAACTAAGGGAGCCAAGGAAAAACTTAATTTGATTAAGCAAAGTATCTATTGAACAAAATGCCATCACCCAGGCTTGCTAGGAGACACTGTAAATTTCTAGAGGGGCAAAAGGAAATAAAATATTTTCTGGGAATTACTAAAGTGGGGCTAAGGGATCCACAGATGTAAAAGAAAATTATTATAATATGGAAAAGTAAAGGGAAGCGTGTGAAGAGGAATCCCACAATAGACAAATGTTGAAAGAAATTTGCAGCTGCTGCCAGAGCAGTCTACTTTGTAGGGGCTTTCCTGAAGTTTTCAATGCAATACAGATTGCAATTAAAATGTCCAATCAGGTTCTCAGAAACCCCAATATGTTGTGGATGACAGCGTGAGTTCAGAGGTCAGTTCTTCAGGAAGGTGCCGGCTTTTGGAGCACCAGGCTAGAGAAAGCCACATGTAAATAGCATGGGATGGGCAGTCGGGGTCCTGCACACGACAAAGGAAAATTTATTTCATTTTAGTTTTCAACAAACATATTTCTCAAGGCAATCTCAGCATTATAGTTAAACATCTACTGAAATGGATTGTTTTGCCATTTTAAGAAGTACTGACCTGGAATTATAAAGTGGAATTCAATAAAGTAGGATTTGCTTTTTTTTTTTTTTTCCAAGATGGGGTTTCACCATGATGGCCAGGCTGGTCTTGAACTCCTGACCTCAGGTGATCCACACACCTCAGCCTCCCAAAGGATTTGCTTTTTACCAAAGTATATCTAAGCACAAATGTTTCTAGTATTGCTAGTAAGAGACTTTGAGAAATGTAGAAAGGAAGGAGTGGGGGAGGTTGACTGACTGGTTGCTGCTTTAACCTAAATAACTTGAAGGAAAGACACTTATTCTTTCACAGAGTTTCCTTCAGGGTGATTTTTTTTTTAATTTATCCAGGTTTTTAATGTTATCATTCACCTTTGCATAATCATATTCTGTGGCTCAAAATCAAGCTAATAAAATGTGTTGCTTAATGCATTTGTCTTGTGATAAGGTCTGTATGTCGACCTTCTCCTAGTGGAGATTGAATCTGAGTTCTGACTTTTGGATGATCCTAATTGTTTTTCATTCTGAGTCAAGAGAACTAATTACTGCAGCTACATGCCTAGGAAACAAAAACCAATAATTGCCAGTTAAGGCCCTTCCTATTAAAATATTTATGTGCAATAGTACTCAAGATAGTAACTTTATTCCAGACTATACTGTTCCCAGAAAAATTTAATTGAGACTCACCAAGCCCACATTATAACAAGAATTCTGTGAGGTTTACAAAGCAATTAACTTAAACATGGAGTTACATTTTCTGCATGTACATATGAATACATGTGTGTGTGCATATGTGTTTTCATGTGTCCTGAGTGAGGAATGTAACAGGAGGTTATGAAACACCTCTCATCTCTTCCTATCATGAACTTCTTAACCCTTAGTAAAAAGTGGTGTTGGACCTCTGTTCTCTTCCTCATTCTTTATTGAATGAGTTTATTTTATTTTATTTTTTTTTATTGCATTTTAGGTTTTGGGGTACATGTGAAGAACATACAATATTGTTGCATAGGTACACACGTGGCAGTGTTATTTGTTGCCTTCCTCCCCTTCACCTATATCTGGCATTTCTCCCCATGCTATCT
>CAUYQU010079532.1:0-21858 GCA_963574635.1 Cheracebus regulus | reverse complement strand
AAAATGATTAGTATCACTACTCATTAGAGAATGCAAATTAAGACCACAATGGATTACCTCATACCTGTTAGAATAGCTTTTATTGAACCAGAGAGGCAGAGGTTGTGGAGAGCAGAGATTGTGCCACTGCACTCCAGCCTGGGCAACACAGCGATATTCTGTCGAAAGACAGAAAGAAAGAGAGAGAGAGAAGGAAGGAAGGAAGGAAGGAAGGAAGGAAGGAAGAGGGGAAGGAAGGAAGGAAGGAAGGAAGGAAGGAAGGAAGGAAGGAAGGAAGGAAGGAAGGAAGGAAGGAGAGAAAAAGAGCCTGATTACTAGTCTAATCAAATTGTCATATAGATATCTTGGGAGGCAGGTGGGACTTAAAGTGGACTAAATGTATAGAGGAAAGTAGTTGAAAAGAGGGAAATCCTCACTCTCCAGAGTAGCAACTTAAAACACAGTGATCAAAATATTTTCCACTTAAATGTCTCTTTTAATTGACTTTGTAAATGTTCACACTTTCCCTTTACTTCTATAGTCTATAACACATGGTAAATCAATTAGTTAATTGTTGATTTGAAGATAGGTAACAAATTGAAAGTCAGGAAATATAAAAATATTTAACCTTCATTTTATGTAAGAAGTAGTTTTGGAATGAGAAAAATTTGAGAGTATGTATCAAAATTTTAGCTTTTGCAACTCAGTTAATGGTATTATCTTCACAGAAAAACTATTCTTTAATAAAATATACAGCATAAGAGAATGTAAGTTTTGAATGTAATTGAAAAGAACAAATTATTTGCTTAAGATATGCAGCATTGTTCCATAAATCCACAGGAATTAGCCATCTGGTTTGTCTTTGTTATGTATCTATTGACTCAAATTACATCATCTGACTATTCTGGTGGGCAGTCAAGAAAAGTAAGTAGAGGGAAACAAGTCAGTACAAGAATCATTGAAAATCTCACTTTTCTTCCCATTCATGAGCGTTAGTTTGACATACGATAATAGCTTCACCTTCACCTTTGTGCAAGCCTAGAATCCAGCGCTAAATCATTAGGACCAGTTCAGGATAGAACTACAGCATCTCAGCCTATATGATGGAATTTGAAGTTCATTGACCATCTATCTGAGTCATTTCTGTTTCTACATCCTTGAATCCTTTGGAAATTCTTAGCTGTTATCTTTCACTGTCCCATAGCTTTCCCTTTTTTTCTTCCTAGCAAATGAAAGTCTGCAGAAATTTGAGAGAAAGAGAAGATATGAGCCTAATCAAAGGAAGGTTGATTACTTTCCTGATATTCTGTAAATCTTGACATTCTATAAAAGGAATGATAGCATCTTAAAGAGCTAAAAAGTTTTCCTTATTCATTCATTTTTAATATAAACCTGTAATTGGATCATTTGGTTTTAACAAGTTCTTTGATTTAGAGAATCATACTCATTATAATTGGTATTTATAAATTCATGTCAAAGAGAAATGTATTAAGAATTGTGGTTAAATTTGAAATCAGTCAATATAAGAAATTTTTTCCATTAATCCTGAGATATACTTCTTCAGAACAGTTTTTAAATAATTTAACACTAAGATATTGCAACTAGAAATTTGAACCATTTTTGAAAGATAGTTAAAACTGCCACAAAACCGAAAAATCTTGCCGATATTATTTCACGCTACAATGGGAAACCATAGCAAAGCCTGAAAAGGCAATGAATCTACATATTATTGCCTGGGAAAGTATCTCTAAGTGCACAATAATAGAGAGTAATTTTATTTGAAAACTCAAGACACCTTAAAAGACCAATAAAAAGAAAATGTTAAAATTATAATCCCTTACAGAGATTGAAGCTACATACATATTCCTGTGTGTACATTTATATCATTTCTGAATAGTATTATTCTGCTCATAAAAATGCTGTACTTTTTCTAACGGAGATTATATACTAAATTTTTCATGGAATCTTTGGGAATTTGTGCCCAAACCAAAGCAATACACCAAAGCAGAATTCTAGAAGAAGCTGTTTTTAAACAAAAATGAATTGAAAGGCAATAATGTGTTTATTTATTAGGAAGTTAAATATATAATCTTTTAATTTGAAGTCAGGAGATTAAAGATGCCTTTCATTTACCTATACCACTACCCAAACCATTTAGGCAGTTGGTTCATGGGTTCTACTTTGGCCTTTCTGCTCAACGGTCTGCTAGAAAGCAATGTAATTACCTCTTTGAACTTCGACTACTGCATCAGAAATAATGAGAACAATACTTTCTAAAATTCTATGACTTTATGCAGTCTCTAGAAGAAAAGACTCTGTATTTCATGATGTTGCTTCAACATAGTTGATTCAAAATTCCAATAGTTTTCTAATTCTGCAGCTCTTTGTGATGCTTTTATCTATCATTACCTGAGAATACTGGAGTACTCACATATGTACTGATCTTATCATTAATTGAATGACTATTCTCTTTTATCATAAACTCTGGAGTATTCAATTAGTCGTTAGGAATAGGATGTCAGGAAATAAGAAACTGGTTCTATCTCCATGGACACTTTTGTTTCAAGTCAAAATGGAGTTAAAAGGGATAGATTTAGCACTATCACCCCACTCCTTGCTGTAAGCAACTAGAAAAAATCAGACAAAACATTCGAAACAGTGGTTTATAGGCATTTGAAGAGAGGCATTATAAGACTGTGATCCCTGAGAGAAAGGAAACAGATGATGAAAGGTTACCATGCATCATCTTCCTTCCTGTAGGCAGTTTCCAGGCAACAGCACAGAGTCAAGCAGTCTTTCTAAATTGAAGAAAGAGAGATCAGCATTCAGGGATATTAAGAAAGGTGGAGTTTGTGGGGCATAGGAGCACAGAGGAAGGAGCTGCATGAAGAAGGAACTCTGGAGATTTGCAGTGGGGTCTGGAGGAGGTTTTGTCTGAGTACTGATCTGTGCATGCATGAGAGGAAATGACCCAAACTGGGGAAAGAACCACAAGAAATAAGTAGTCAGAAATATTCCTGGAGCTCACAGAGGGCTAGGAATTGTTCATGTTCCCACCAGCCAAGATGAAACAATAGTAATAACAACAACAACAGCATTTTAAAAAACAAAACAAAACAAAAAACAAATACATAAGGTATCAAGTAGAAGCTTCAGAATGATATTGCATTCCAAAGCTCTATATAACTAAATTGCCAAAAACTAATGATAGAAAATCTTAAGATCAGCCATAAAAATAAGATACATTGTGACACACTGCAAACAAAGCAATAAAGAGAAGAATGACAGCAGACTTCCATCATAAACTATACAAGCCAAATGTGTTGAGAGGGGGGAAAAACTGTTTACCTACACTTCTTTATTAAGAGAAGATATATTCCAAATGTGAAGAAGGAATATGTATTTCTGGAAGAACTAAATGAAGAGAATTCATCACCAACAGAATTGCACTCCAACAATGCTAAAGTTCTTTAGGCAGAGCTAAAATAACACCAGGTGGAAAATTAAACCTACACAAAAGATTAAAGAAAGCCAGAAATGGTAAGTATATATGGGAATGTAAAACAACAACAACAACAGTTTTCTTATTTTAAAAAACATCTTCAAAATAAAATGGGCTGTTTAAGGTAAAAATAAGAGCAGTGTAGTATGGGATTCACAGTAAATGTGGAAGTGAAATACATGAGAACAGCAGCAATAAGGATAAGGAGATGGAAGCACCCTGTTGTGAGGTTCTTCTACTACATGTGAAGGGGTAGAAGGTAGATTGGGATAAGTTTTTTCTAATAAAAATTATTTGTGTTTATTATTATTTTTACCTCAATATGTGACTTATAAAAAATGTTAGGTTTGGGGTACATGTGGAGGTTAGTTACATAGGTAAGTTGCATGTCACAGGGCTTGGTGTACAGATTATTTCATCCCTCAGGTAATAAGCATAATGCCTGATAGGTAGTTTTTGAATCTTCACCCTCCTCCCATCCTCCACCCTCAAGTAGGCCGTGGTGTCTAGTGTTCCCTTCTTTGTGTCCATACTCAATATTTAGCTCCCCCTTATAAGTGAGAACTTACAGTATTTGGTTTTCTGTTCCTCTGTTAGTACACTTAGGATAATGGCCTCCAGCTTCATTAATGTTGCTGCAGAGGACATGATCTTGTACTTTTTTATGGCTGCATAGTATTCCATGTGGTATATGTATCACTTTTCCTTTATGGACATTTAGGTTGATTCCATGTCTTTGCTATTGTGAATAGTGCTGAGATGAACATATGCGTGCATGTGTCTTTATGGTAGAACAATTTATATTCCTTTCAGTATATACTCAATAATGGAATTGCTGGATAAAATCTTAATTCTTTTTTACATTTTTTGAGAAATTGCCAAACTGCTTTCTACAATGGCTGAACTAATTTATGTTCCCCCTAGCAGTGTATAAGTTTTCCCTTTTCTCTATAATATTGCCAGCTAGATTGTGATAAATTA
This sequence comes from Cheracebus regulus, assembly GCA_963574635.1. NCBI lineage: Eukaryota > Metazoa > Chordata > Mammalia > Primates > Pitheciidae > Cheracebus > Cheracebus regulus. The sequence goes on along the minus strand of CAUYQU010079532.1, from coordinate 17,396 downwards.
AAGCCCTTCCCTCTTCTGGTGAAAGAGAAATTCCAGGTGATTTGGCATTTGATTAAAATTGTTGGGCCACCATAGTTATGTCTCTGAGAATGTTCCAAAAAAGAGACTGGAATTTGAGTCTATGGACTGAATGGAGAAGATCCACCCTGAATGTAGGCAGATATCTTCCAATTGGCTGGGGGCCCAGATGGAATCAAAGGGTGGAGAAAGGGCAAAATCTTGCTCTGTCTTCTGGAGCTAGGATGCCCTTCTTCTGCTGCTCTTGAATGTTACAACTCCCCTTCTCAGCTTTTGGACTCTGGGACACACACCAGTAACCCCCAGGCTCCCAGGTTTTTGGTCTTGGTCTGAGAGTTATGCTATTGGCTTCCTTGGTTCTGAGGCCTTCACACTTGGCAGTGAGCCATGCTACCAGTTTCCCTGGTTCTCTACCTTGCGGACACCTATCATGGGACTTCTCAGCCTCCATAATCAAGTGAGCCAATTCATATTCATAATTCATCAGTTCTGCCTCTCTGGAGAACCATGACTTAAACACCTATTGATTACTTATTATATGCCAGAAAAGTTCTAAATATTTTTTATATATTAAGTCATTTAATTCTCATAACTCTAATCAGATGGTCACTATTACTAAACCCATTCTGCAGATATAGTCCTAAGGCACTTTCCCAATGTAGATATATGAGACGCTTTAGTAGTTCAGATGCAGGAGGAGAAAATCAGGACTAGGAAGAGAAATTAGGACTGGATTAGCCTAGTGAAGTTGTCCTGGAAGGTATACGACTTGAACTAGCTCTTGCAAAGATCTATGCTAATGACTACCAGGTTTTTTTCACACCAAATGTCACTATCTAATATTATCAAAGAGCTAGTACTTCAGCAGAGTAGTTGAAGTCAATTCCTCAGCTCTCTCAACATTTATTAAATGCCTGCTATGTTCCATCCTCTGCAATCAAAGAGATAAACAAAGAATGGCTATCTATTGAAAATGTATGTACAATACTCACCGTATTATCAGATGTCATTGGGGTACAGCTTCCACTTTCAAAAAGCTTGTAATTTAGTTGGTTGTGTGTATGTGCATGTATGTACATGTGTGCAAACTAATTAAAAACCAACTGAGACTAGGTTATAATCATGACCTAAACTGAGTAATACTCTACGATTCAGTAAAGCAGATTATTGTGAATTACCCAGATGGCTTCATGGAGGTGATGGCTTGGAGGTGAATACTGAAAAAGAAGTCATGTTTATATAAGTGAAGGAAGCAGGAAGAATTTACCAGGTGGTGATAACAAGATGAGAAAGACTTAGGTGGAGATGAGCACAGTTGGTAAGACTGAGAGTGAATAATGTTAAAAGATAGCTGAAAATAAAGTCACACACAAAGGAGGCAAGAGGGATACAAATTGGACATTAAAATTAACTTGAATCTCAGATTGTTGTCGACAATATAGGCTTGATAATTTTCATCCTCAAATTCTAACTAAATCACTCTGTTTTATTTATGCAGGAGAAAGGGCAGAAATAGAGTGGTGCAGAGAATGCTCAAAACAATAGATAAAGATAAGATTTCAAAGATTATCTGATATGTTTGTAATTTCCTTGGAATTCAGAAATATTGATAAAATTTAAAACAGGGAATATTACCTGATCCAAGATCTTATTTTTAGGCTCAAGGCTTCTGTAAGCAATTAACAAATAGGCATCATTGATCCCACTAAACATCATCAAACCCATATAGAAAATGGAAACTTTACATCAAAGAGCAGCATGAGCAGTGACATTCCCACGGGCTGGTGATGCGCCTGCCTTGCTCAAATGACAGGGCACTGGGCCTTCCATGCGTCCAGGGGACATCCCCACTGTAATGTGTCAACAGATTTGCAAATGTTCTCAGTGACAGGAGCTCACATCCCAGGAGTATATCCTTACCCCCTGCTCAGCTCAGATCGCCTCAGTGCAATGTCGCTCTGCTCTGCGGGGTCCCTCTAATGGCCCCAACTGCCAATTAAACACCTTCATCATCTGTGTGTCTAAAATTGGATGAAGGTATCAAGTTTGGCTGCCTGATGAGACTAATTAAGTACTTTGCAGAGGTGTGAAGAAGTAATCAGTCCTTGCCGGGGAGAAAAGAAAAAAAATAGGAAGGAAACCCTCAGAGGTGACTCTGACACAGTTCCTGTCTCTATTGATGATTCATAAGATCACAGCTGAAAGAACCTTCTACCATAAATCGAGGACCTGTGTTAACAGCAGGAAACGAAACATCATCTCACAACTCTTCCCCCACTAGTTCAGCACATCCACCCCGCATCCTAAAATCGTTACATTGCCGTATACTGACACCTAGTGTCCAGAGTCAGGTGAGCCTAAAGGCGACATTTTTCTTCAGTCATCCTCAGGGGGCTTACTGTGGGACGTGGCAGTCTCCCACATCAGGTTTCCTGGCGTGATTCCTCACTCTTGTCAAGGCATCCACGTGAAAGTGAAATCAAGAATTTACTTTAATGCAGTTCAGCTTCCATTTTGTGGACCACCTTCCTCAACCACTTTGAAACTGCAAAGCGTTCCCAGAACAACTCTTCTTTGTACTGAGCACACATCAAACTCCCACCTTTCCATCCTCCTCCTCTCCTACATTATCAGTGTGTGGACTTTCTTTACATAAAGTCTATATATTTTAATAGCAATATATGCTGCACCAAGCATAACTGGAAAGAGAAAGCTGTACCGGAAATGCCTCAGAATTGTTCATAATAGCAACATGTAAGCGGCTTTTGAATTATTTCATTTTGGAGATTCACCTCTTCCCTCCTTCTATTCCCACAACCACACAGTGAGACAGAGAAAGAGATGTTAATGAATAATCAAAAGTCAACAGAATAACAGAATATAACAAAAATAAAAAATAATCCCAAGGCGAAAGTACTTAAGAGACTATTTTCTTCTGAGCAATCTTTAGAGATAAGCTGGAGCCGTTTCTAGATAGGAAGTGTAAAATTTTTGAAGATGTGAGCTTTCAGATAGCAATAATTTCTCTCAAAAGCATTTTTAGATCTACATTACTGTCTTTGAGTCAGACTTTTTCCATACAAGCAAAATAGAAGATGTGAGCAATTAGATAAGTTTGGTGAGTAGAAGATGCATGAATGCGAATAGCATTTTTGGTCTTGGAGTTAGATTTTCCAGTTTGTCGTGCAATATATGGGACATAGTCATACAAAAAAAAATTCATAGTTTACATGCAATCAAATTTTACATCAAACTTACCTAGCTATCCAGTATTTTATCAGGCTGCTATTTGGGGTGGGAAAAAAAGACCTAACTAGGAAAAATAACTGGGCTCCTAGTGAAACCTGAGTCATTTTATGGAAATGGGTGATATAGTGGGGTTCCAAAGATCAAATATGAAAACGAAGGCCCACACTGTAAGCATTTAAGTACTACTTTGCATTTATTTAATGCTTCATAATTGGTAGAGTATTTCATATTTATTATAGTATCTGGATCCTCCTCATGACATTCTCTATGTGGGTATTTTTATGCACACTTAAAAGCTCAGAGATGTTAAGGAATTATCATTGTAATCTGCATGAAGCTATATGGAAAAGTCAGAATTCGAATCCAAGTCTCGCAGTATGGTGCAGTATCTACAAATACAGAAAGAGTTCCTGTGAATACTCAACACTTTTAATTCCTGAGCTGCACATGAAAATTAAGAATCTGAAAAGTCCAGTAACATCATGACATAATGCTAAGAAAATGAAAAGATATTCTCAGTAAGAGTCATTGACCTGCCTTACATGTTTTCAGACTGTAGAGCCCAGTTTGGTTTTTAAACCACAAAAACATTCACTTTATTGCCCCATGTACAGTAAGGCATTATTCTGACATGGTCTTAGTCACACATACACAAAATCTCTGAATCTCCAACCACTACTCTCTGTAAACCATATACATGTCTAAAGATCTTTACTAAAATCACAGGATAATTCAAATCTGTTTACCTTAGAGCTCGTGTTCCCTAGATCTTTACATTTCAAATTTAGAAACTGTTCTTGTCATAATTATTTTCACTGTTAACTATCAAGGTCATTTTTAAATTGTGGAGTATTGACAGCTGGTGTTCCCAGTGTATATTGCACCTCTGCCCTGAGCAGTTTTTATTTCTTACCTGTGATCTTCAAATTCCAGTGTTCATAAAAATTCCCCGAGGAGCTTGTTAAAACATGCATTCCTAAGCCCCTACTCTTATAGATTCTGATTCTATGTATCTGGGGCTACGTACACTGTAAGCTCCACTGCTACCAACCTTTTTCCTACCTCCTGGTCATTCTTATTCAAGAGTCTGGAGTAGGGCTTTTCAAATATTATTTAGCAAACATCACTAGCAATATTGTTAAAATACACATTCTGGGACCGTAGTTAGAGATAGGGTCAGAGATCTTGCATATCTAACAAGCTCCGGGTTGCCTTGTATATCCCAATTTTAAACCTAGGCATTTCTACTTCTTATGTAGCTAGATTGCCACAGACCAAATCCTCTGAGTTTACAGAATGCAACTTACACATGCTTCTTGCTCAGTGGCTAAAGAGATTTTGCTTGAGTCTTCTCTTTACCCCTGCTCTTGACTCTGTCCACATGCCTGGAGCCTAAAGGATAGCCATAGTCACCTCAAGAAGTAGCTAGGAACAAAGCAGGCCAGTATCCTGGTGGGAGTCCCACCAAAACCTATGCCTGCTTTTCTCTAAACCAAATCATTTCCTGATACAAAGGATATAGAAAGGCCAGGGCAGTATCACTCCCTATGAGTCACAGTCAAACTAAGAACCAAAATATTAAATCAAGAGCTCCTTTTCTATTGTATCCCAGAGGCATATGACATTCACTCTTCATAACATTTCTCTACACCATTCATGTGTTTCATCTAACAGCAGATGGCTAGAACATATAGAACAGCCTTGGCTTTTCTAGAAATGGCCAGAGTATATGTCTGTCTTCATGTAATAAATACTGAAAAATTCTTGCAGCAACCATGCAGGCAACTTTGAAAATGTATTCTCAATAGTTAAGTTGTATAACCAGGTCTAGCATATTCACATAGTTTTACTTATATATATTTTTATTCTTATTATTATCTTTTTTTACATGTTATTTTTTTATCACCAGGTAATAACTCTATAAAATCTTTTCTTAAAATAACACAGAATATTCTCTCCAAACTTCAAATGTGCTTTTAGATATGCTCAGTTAAGTAGAAAATATTCCCTCTTGTCTCTTTTGGTTATATAATACTATTATCTTTATAGAAAGAGCAGACTACAATCCAATATTCTTTCTAGGTTGAGCATTTAGTGATAACTATATATGCCTTGGTTTGCTTAAGAATGCATCCTTTGTTATTCAGATCCAGTGTTTTCTATAATAAAAAGTTGGCCATATGTTAATCAGAAAGCATTAATACAGGGAGATATAAGAGTGAGATGAGAAAGGAAATCCCGAGGATTACATATTAGCCTCCAAATAAGCTCATAATCTGGTACTTTGATCAACCTTTGTATCTCTATGAAGGCTCTGCTTTACCTCTGAAGGATAAGAACACAGCAAGAGGGAGTGAAAGGAATAAGACATGTAGATAAGGGAAAATAGAATAGCCGCTGAAAGACAGCTATTCAGCCCTGTCTCTTCTCCTTAGTTTTGCTGTAGTGGAGAAAAAATAAAAATAAAATTAAAAAAAAGAAAGAAATTTTGGAGCAAGATAAATGCAAGCTTCACTCTTACACCCATCACTGTGTGTTGCTATATGGCTTCAGGTGGTTTACTTAGCCTCTGAGTCTCAGTCTATTAATGAAACATAGAAACTACTCCTTTCCTGGCAGAGTTCTTGAGAAGATAGATGTTAGGTACGGAGCCTGAAAATAGAACAACAAAGAAAAGCTATTATTAATGGTCGCTGCCACCACTTCTTCATCTGTTCAAATTTCAACAATATTTATTGATTACCTCTCTGTGGCAGGAATATAGTGAAGTCCTAAGAACACAGATAAAAATCTCTGTCCTCAAGAGGTTTATGCTTCATCCTTTGAATACCACAGAAATCAAAATTGCATCCCTCACTGTTCCACTGAAACTCCTCCAGCAAAGTCACCATTTCCCAGTCTATCGAATATGATGATCTCTTTTTGGTCCTTAATGTGAAGCATTGTGTAGTATCTACCAATCTTGAGCAACTATCTTCATGATGTTTAAAATATGCCTTCTCCTGATTTTTGTCTACCCACTGACTGAAGTTTTCCAGTCTCTGTTGCTAGTTTTCTTCTTCTGTTACTCCTTTAATTGATATTTCCTAGAGCTCTGACTTTTGTTCTTTTTCTTTTACACTTTCCAATAGTGGCCCTTGATCTTTTCAGAGGCACAGACTCCTTCAAAGACCTAAAAGCAGCTCTGCGCCCTCTAAGGGGAAACAGAACCTACTTATAAATATACAGGAATTTATATGCATTTTTAGAAATTTCACAAATCTTCTTTCCTGTCTACAAAGCCCACCATTGTACTCCAGTTTAAGGGGTTCCTATGGCTTTAACCCTTCGTTAAAGACTCTCAAATCTTAGCTGGACACAGTGGCTCATGCCTGTAATCCCAACATTTTGGGAGGCCGAGATTGGCAGATCACTTGAGGTCAGGAGTTTGAGACCAGCTTGGCCAACATGATGAAACTTGTCTCTACTAAAGACACAAAAATTAGCCTAGGCATGGTGGCACATGCCTGTAATCCCAGCTACTCAGGAAGCTGAGGCAGAAGAATCACCTGAACCTGGGAGGCGGAAGTTGCAGTGAGCAGAGATCACTGCACTCCAGTTTGGGTGTCAGAGCAAGATTGTCCAAAACAAACAAACAAACAAAAACCCTCAAATCTTGATCTCTCACACAAATCACTTTCTTAAGCAATAGACCTTTCAAATGACTTACTGGACAAAAACCCACATTAATGCCCTTCAGGCATCTTAAATTAAAAAATATCTCAAACTAAGCACATTATCATTCTCCTTAAACTTGATTTCCTCTTGGGAGGAAGTATCCTATGAGAAAGGGAATACTAGTTTTAAACCAAACAGACCCAGATTTAAATCAAGCCCTAGAAGCTTCAGTCATACATTTCCTCTCTGTGCTTTCATTGCTTCATTTATAATATGAAGATAAAATACTTCAATTTTCTGTATTATTATGAGGATTAAAGTAGATATTGAAAAAATGCCTATCCAAGTGCCTTTCATATAGCATATGTTTTACAAATATCCACCTTTTACTGGATTCCCAGTCTCAGTAAAAGGAACTCCATTTGCCAAATATCCAGAGACAAAAATTTAGAAGTCACCTTCAACTTGTCCTCTTTTCCTCATTAGCAACCCGTGGATAGCCAAGTTGATTCCTTACCTCTCCCCTTCCCTTAGTTCAGGCTCTTTGTGTTCTTCCTCATGGATACTATAAAAGTCTCCTAACTGGTTCATCCAATTGCAGCCCAACACCCTTCCAATCTATTCTCTGCACTGTAGCCAGATCTTCCCAAGACACAAATCTGATAATGGCATGACTGCTTAAATCTACCCACCTACTTCTCATTGCTTCAGGGATTACATCTGCCTTAGTATTGCACGGAAGACCAATTACGATCTGGTCCCCATCTACCTTCAACTCAATCCCTTGAACTAGTTGTGGATCTCTCAAACTGCCCACGGTCTTTTGGATTCTATTCCTCTATTGATGCTGCTTCCTTTGCCTGAAATGTTCTCAACCCTGTACATTTCTTCTGGCCACAGGATGACGCAACACACAGGCCCTCAGAAGATACTAGTACATACTCTTGGACTTCCAGCTTCATAACCAGGAGCTAAATAAATTTCTTTATATATTACTCAGTCTATAGGATTATGTTATAACAACATAAAACAGACTAAGACAATGACTCAATTACAAATTTCAGGTTCAAGAATCTAATCAGGGCCATATGGTGTTAGCCTATACCTGTATAATTACATATAACATCCTGCCTTTATAGAATAGCATCAGTAGAGGTAGCAGAGGTCTTCGGGCTGGTAACTCCTAGACATACTTAGTTTGGAAGGATAATCTAGAATTCTCTCCACAGATTTAGAATTTCTCCTCAACTCTAGAACATTATTTCCTATCACTAATGTTTGCAAAGTGAAGGCCTCAAATCTCCAGCTTCTTCGGAGCTTTCCTTCTCTATTCATCACTGAACAGCTTGGCACCCACAGACTTTAACTAGGACCCAGGAAGTTGCAACAGAGAAAGCGAGCTCCCAACCCTTCTTTGGTTGTACTTTATACCTAGTGTTTTCTCTAAGAAAATACACAACTCTCTTTCAACTTCACATCTTAGAAATTGAGAGTCTGATGACTTTACTCATTGGTCCATTTTTGGAGCAATAAATTCCCAGCACAAAAAAACATCAATTAAAGAAAAAGACAATTTGAAGGGAAAATTTTTTGACTTCTATCCCACTACGATCAACTGTCTCCTACCATGTACAGGAAAAGAGGAATAAATGTGCAATATGAGGATTCTAGGGCAGGGATAATTTCCTAAGATTAACTGTTTTTGAGATATCAGATGGTTTCCAAGGAAAGTCCTAGAACTCCTTCCCTGGATATACTTAACGAACACATTCCGAGATATTCTCCTTTATTTGTGATTATTTATTGATTTGAACAGCTGCAGGAGTGTGATTTGTAAAGTCTGCTAATTTGGACATTACTAATTTCTGGTAATCGGACAGGAGTGAAATGAAGTTTGCTTTATGTTATCAACATAAAAGAGCATTTGTTAAATTAACTGTATATATGATTGTGGTCAATATGCTCAAATTACCTGGCAGAACTATTTTCAAATATCTTATAAAAATACAGTTGACAAAAATTGTGCTTCTAGATATTTACTCAACTGACTTGAAAACATGTCCACAGAGAAGCCTGCACATAAATACTTAATAGCAGCCTTATTCACAATTATCAAAAACTGGAAGAAATCACAATGTTCTTTAATAGGTATAAATGGTAGTACATCTATACATTAGAATATTATTGAGGAATCAAAAAGACAGAAATAAAGGCCAGGCATGGAGGCTCACACCTATAATACTAAGGCTTTGTGAGGCTGAGGTAGGAGGATCCCTTGAGGCCTGAAGGATGAGACCTCCTTCTCTACAAAATTTTTTACAATTAGTGAAGCATAATGGTGTGCACCTGTAATTCCAGCTACCTAGGCAGCTAAGGCAGGAGGGTTGCCTGAGCCCAGGAATTTGAAGTTACAGTGAGCTATGATTGTAGCACTGTACTCTAGCCTGGGCAACAGAGCTATAAGACCCTGTCTTAAAAAAAAAAAAAAGGAATAAACTGTTATGCCACACAAAAACATGAATGAATCTTAAATGCAGCTATTACTATGTGAAGAAAACCTGTCTGAAAATGCTATATACTGTATAATTCCAATTCTATGTCATTCTGGAAAAGTCAAAATTGAGATGGTGAACACATCAGTGGTTGCTAGAGGTATAGGAAGGTGGGAGGGTTTACTAGATGAAACAAAAAGGATCTTTTTATAGCTGTAAAACTTTTCTGTATGACACTGTAATAATGGTGTATCCATGACACTTATGTATGGATTTGTCAAACCCCATAGAAAAAACAATTTGAAGTGAAAATTTTTTGACTTCCATCCTACTACTGACCAGCTATTTCCTACTATGTACAGGAAAAGAAGAAATAAATATGCAATATGAGAATTGCACAAAGAGAACTTAAATGGATGAAGAATTTTTAAAAAATCTTAGGAACCCCAGGATGTAATGCAGATTGTGGCAAAAGATCACAACTGTATTACAAGCATATAAAATAACTTCGCTGAGGCCAGGTAGAGGTGGGAGGGAAGTTTGCTGACTTCAATAACTTTGAAAGTAAGTGGAGTCTGTAAGATTAAAAGCAAAAGAACTATATGTAAGCATTGTACTCTAATTGGTAAATCCGTTTCTCGCAGGTATGCCTGATAACAATTCATAAACAACTACACATGTACACTGAATTTGGGTTAACGGTTCTGAATTTATTATGCATATAACCTGGAATTGAACACTTAGGTAAATTGATGGCAGATGATGAGAGTCAAATGTCTCATACTGGAGTGGAAGGTTATAGGCAAGCAAGGGGAGAAGGCTGCAATGATCCACGTGGTGCTGGAATTGAACTGAAGATAACAGTTCTAGTATTTGAACCTAGAACTCCTGTGTAGCTATCAAAGATACATATGGATACATACATAAATACTTATATATAAACACATTCAGTCAGGTTAGTATATGCACATAATTTCTTGGCTGTATCATCTGAGAGGGTCTAGAAGCAACAATACCCTAAATGTCCAAATCTTGATTTCTAATATCATTTTCCATTAAAAGGACTCTTGGCTCTTTGGGGAAGTAGCTGATTCCAGGATTGGGGCAGGGAATATACAAAATGAACCTTATAGAAATTAAGAAAATGCTCAAGAAAAAATCAATAAACATAAAACGATGAGGGTGTGTCAAAAAGACATAAGTGCCAACTAAAAGAAATCTCAATAGCCAAAGCTGGAACAATATGAACAACAAAATAAAGTAGTATTGGATTATGACCCAAAATGTAAAATAAATATCCATGAGTCCATGCTAACATAAATGATTGAATACATAAACAAATGAAGGAGTACAGACACATCTCCTATGTAGAAGAATTCCAAATAATTTATGAAGATATTCTGTCCTTATAAAGGTGGAATATAACAATTTCCCTTTCCTACAGCTTGGGCTGCACAGAGTGATGTTTTTCCAAAGAGCATAGTATGGAAAGGAAAAGAAAAGAGTGACTTCACAGTGGAGAAACCTGACAAACCCTACATTAACAAGGTGATAAAGGTTAGCATCAACAGTAGTAAGTCACGTGGATAGAATATACCCTTGATGTGACGTGATGGGAAGATCACTTTACCTTACCTCTTTACTCAAAAAAACCCATAACCGTAGTTAATGCATGAGAAAAATACAGGCAAAACCCAATTGAAGGACATTTGACCAAATGCCTGATAAGTCACCTCAAAACAAGGTTATCAAAACCAAGGAAAGTCTCAGAAACGGTCACAGTCTAGAGAAGCCTGGGGAGTCATGGTGATGTATTCTGGACAGGATCCTGGAACAGAAAAGAACACCAGGTCCAAAACTAAAGACATCTGAAATAAAATACGGGCTTATAGATTTTAGTCAATTTTTAAAAGCATATTAGATACATGAAAATGATATACGATTTCCAAATCAAACTCCTAACATTTATTTATTGAGCCTATTGAGAGCATGGCACTGCGATAGGACTGGGGATATGGAAAAAAGGCAAGTGCCCTATGCTCAAAAACAGCGACTCACGAAAAATAAACAGCTATGACAAAATGAACAGAAGACTGTATCTCTTGGAGGCAGTAAACAAGACTTAAGTTGGGAAGCCTATCAATTGCCTCCAGGAGTTAATGAAAGCTAACTGACCCGCCTAAAGCAGGTCAGGAGCCCTCCTGTTCATCCACCCAAATCACCCCGCGCCGCGCTTTTCTCCTCCCATGTGTTTACCCAATGGAAAGTCGGCTCCACATAGGCCTACTGTACGCGTGCGCATCGTCGTTTCGACGATCCTTCACATCGACGCGCTCGGAAGCAACTTCTTCTGCCTGGCCACTGCCCGCGTAGGCGCTACCACTGCTGGCCTCGCCGCCGCCATTTCGACGGCTGGAACTGTCAGGTTTTAGGACGGCTGGAGGCAGAGGTGGTGACTGGTACGGATGGTTTCCGCCCGCGTTAGCCCCTCCAATTTCGCCTGTGCTGGGGCTACAACCCTTGGTATTGCCCCTATTTTCCCTGGGTCCCTGTCGTTGTCGCCTGCCATCTTTCCCTCTACCTTTAGGCTTTCTGCTTCCTCATTCTTCAGCTCAGCCCGAAGCTTTACCTGGAGCTGTTGTTGTGCAGCCCCGACCTCTATTAAAGCAGCCGTTTCGATCCCCAGGACGGCATTCTGGCCGCCCAGCCCCACTCCCGGCCCTGATCTGGTCCGAGTTGTTTTTCAGCGGATGTAAACCCGGAGGGCTCTGAGCTGCACTGCCCGCTCCGGGCTGGGGTATCTGTGCCCGGCATGGGGGCGCGTTCTGGCCTCCTTAGATTACGGGTAGAGCTGGGACTTTGGTCCTGACGTGGTGAAGGACACAATTTCGAAGAGTGGACATTACCTGAGTTGTTTGTTGTTAAGAGTTTAATCGGTTCCTCCTCTGTTTTGTTGTGTTCTTTCCCAGGAGTAACTTTACCAAAGGAAAGCTATTTTGTGAACTGTCCTCTCCAGTAGAGATGGCCAATGTGAGTAAATTTTCTCCTAAGAATCAGCATAGTAAACTAGTTTGGGAATGTTAGGAAATGGAGGAACGGGTCTAATTATGATGGCATTGGGTGGCATAGTGTTAAGACTTAATGTATCAGAAATGTCAAGAGAAGCAGGGGCTGTGGAATTATGATATGCTTTGAAGGTGGTTTGAACACAAACATTCTTTTCACTGCGAATACACTTATCCAATTTTATTTGTACGGATGGGGAAATTCAAACCCCCTTTCGGTATTTTTAAAATACATTTCAGTAAATATTAGAATCTTTGTTTAAGCCCTTTTTTATCTCTTGAGTTAGCTAAACTGAAGGGTTGGTTGTTGTTTTTTTTTAACAGTTTGTTTTGGAAGTGACCTTCCAAATCCTACAAAATAAGAAAAAGAGATATTCTTACACACCAGAGTTATTTATTGACTGTAACTGCCCGGTAATTAGACACATCCTACCTACAGAATTCATATGTAGTGGTCATGAGACATATATAAAAACAATTGAAGTATAAAGTAAATTTTTTTTAGAACCTACGCAGAGGTACAATGCAGATTCAAGGCTTTGTGGAGAGGTGTTTGGGATCACTTAATGAAGGAAACATTTAAATTGAGGTTTGAAAGATGGGTGGGATTTGTATAGTCTAAAATATGGACGGGAAGGACAGGAGGTATATTCTAAAACTCCCTACCCCACCTAACACTTTGAAAAATTAAGAAGTCATTACTGCCTGCCAACCTGAATGTAAGATGTGTGAAAGATTTAGTGGGAGATCAGGTTGAATTGTGAGGTGGGTACCAAGTAATTGAGAACCTTAATGCCTTGAATCTTGCAGGTTAACAGATATTTTTTTTTTAACTCAGTAATTTAGATTTTATTCTTTAAATTGTGATTATTTACTTAGAGCTGTGTGTTAGGAAGATTTATATGGCAGTAGTTTGCCAGGATGATATTCCTGTAATTGAACATGATATATTAAGTCTAAAAGTGTGACTATAGAGACAAGTCATAAGAGTAGATTACCAGTCTTGGCCAAGTTCTAAGGTGAATTTTTGCCTAGCCATAACCTGCACAGAAAGAGAATGCTGTAAAAGAAGTATGTGGTACTTTCAAAAGAGAGAAATTAATTGAAGTAGAATAGAATGCTATTATTTGGTTTAAATTTGGTTTAAATGAATAAATTATAACCATTCGGTAGGGAAGATCCTTTTGTGAGTCCTTTGTTAGGAAGAAGTTCATATTAAAATAAAGTTTTAGTATTCCAATGTACTTTAACAATTTTTGTGTTAATTGTTGTGGATTGTGAATTGATGTGGATGTTACTAATATGGAGATAGGTGTTTGATAACAAGGGGCAAAAATGTTCATGTTTCAGAGGCTGGAGAGGTAAATTAAGAGGCCTTAATGGGGATTATGACAAACTAAAGCATTTCTGTTAAAAGGGTAGCAGCCTTCCCTAAGCTACAGAGATTTGTTGCTTACTAATACCATTTGGGTATGTGAATCCAATACTGCCAGATCTTCTGAGTTTTCAAGAAGAGCCAAATTTCTGGACTTTTTATGTAAATATTTCAATTTCCCAATGTTTGTATTTAAGTCAAATATCTTGCAACACTGTGGGCTGCACAGAAATGTCTAGATAGATGTAGATGCACCTAATAAACTACCAGTGTTTAGTTTTTGTACAGACCATATTTTCTCCTCACATGACCAAAAGTCGAACTTAGTCCTAAGGCAGTGCACAAAAAGCTCTTTCTCTTTATATAGGATTTTACAGTTAAATCACAATAGCCTGTCATCTTCCCAAGTCTAGAAGTTTGAAGTTAATCATATATAAATTATGTGCTTATCCTCAAACTAGCATGAACTCTTTGCTATAATTTTGACTTTCTTTTTGGCTATTATTTTTAATTATGTTCACCAGCTGAACCAGTCATAAATTCTGTCAAGTTGTCAGAAAATATTGCATTTCAACAGTTAAAGATTTCATAATTTTATTTATTTTGTTTTGTTGTTGTTTTTTTTTTTTTGAGACAGAGTTTTGCTGTTGTTGCCCAGGCTACAGTGCAGTGGCGCCATCTCCGCTCACTGCAAGCCCACCTCCTAGGTTCAAGTGATTCTCCCGCCTCAGCCTCTCAAGTAGCTGGGATTACAGACATCCAACACCATGCCCAACTAATTGTTTTTGTTTTTGTTTTTGTTTTTTTATATTTTTAGTAGAGACAGGGTTTCACCATGTTGGCCAGGGTAGTCTCGAGCTCCTGGACCTCAGGTGATCCAACTGCTTTGGCCTCTCTAAGTGCTAAGATTACAGATGTGAACCACCAGGCCTGGCCAAGATTTGAGAATCTTACAGGTTAACAGGTAAAGTTTGAAACAGATTAGTACTATCATCAGCTATCCCTTTCAGTGCAATTTAGATAATGGTTTATTTTGGCATTAAAATGAAATTTGGTAATTGGATTTTCTTAGGCTGGGAACAAAACTCACATTTTATTATATAACTTTTGTTAAGAGTTATATCACCAAGAAAAGAATGTCAAAATATAATCTAATGGCTTTGGTAGACAGGCTAAAATAATAATAGAGAATATTTGAAATAATTTGGATGATCTTCCTTTTCCTTCTGTTTTTTGCTTGTGAAATGATGTGAATGATCACAGATTGTATTTTAATCATGCTAAAACTAGTTCTAATAACAGTATATAGAATTGTTACAGAAATTAAGTAAAACAGTGTATATGTAAAGCACTTACCATAGAACTTGCACTCATAGTGTCCAACATAGAGTGATTATTACTATTATTACATGCTCTCAAATGTTGGCCCTTCAGATAATTTTCTATTTTGCTGCTGCTTATTTTCCACTCTTGCTGAAAATATTTTTGGAATTTAAAATTTTAGATTCCTTTAGATCCTAAGCCATTCTCTTAAATATCCTTAGTTGTAAAGGTAAATTTGTATTATATAAACACCCAGAAGTCTGAGTTTGTTTAGTAAGTAAAAAGCCAAATAATTACCATTTTTGTCTCTTTGGGCAAGTTGGATACAGACCCCAAGAGAGGTTGCTTAAATTTTCAGGTAGACAGAATGCTTTGAAGACACATATCACAAAGGAAGTTATATTTATCCAGGTCTTAAAGAAAAAGTAAGGATTTGCTAGAATTTCCTAGAACAATAAGGAAACAGTATCTTTTAGCAGAAAAAATCTTGTGACAGTATAAAGAGTGAAGAGAAATATGGGACATGTTGAGGAGTTGTTTTTATGTGATTGAAGAGTAGAGTAAGGGAAGAGAGGGTAAAAATTTGTAGGAAATTATGTCAGAAAGGCAAAAAGACCAGTTAGGATGCACTTTATACTTGTGGTGACAAAGGTAGAAGGTAAAAGTAGGTTGGATTTTAGAGTACTGTACTATGTGAAAAGGAAATAGAATAATTCTCAAGTGTCAATGGCTAGATTTTTCCGACATCCTGGTAACTAGTTTTCACACTACCTCTCTACTCGTCCTCCAGTCCATTTTTTATACTGCCCTTAGTGGTACATATCTTAAAGCAGCCTTTGATTTTGTCAGTTTACTCTGACTCTTTGCTGCCTACAAATTAAAATTCTAACTTACTATCTTGATGTAAAAAGCCCTTTACCATCTGTGTCAAATATACAGTCTTTTATGGTTGCCTATAAGTTCAGTTTCAAGCCTCTTTTATATTGCATTCTTATATCTACCTTCATTAAACTTGTCACTCTTTGAAATACGTCTCTATACCTTTGTTCCTGAAAGTCATTCATTGAAATGCACCTTTTCCCAAGCAAATTTTTACTGTCTTCAAAACAGTATATCCTCCATGAAATTTATTACCTTTTCTTCCAAGAGTTTCTTAACTATTTAGATCTTTTCATAGCATTTCACAGATGATTTGGTATTTGTTCTTATATCTTTTTCATTAACTGAGAGTTGCCAGTGTGTTTTGTTTGTTTGTTTTTTAATGTAAAGGTCCAGATAGTGCATATTTTAGGCCTTGTGGGCCATAGAATCTCTGTTCCAACTACTTACTTAACTCTGCTGTTATGTTGGGAAAGTGACCGTAGGCAGTACATAAATGAGTATGGCTATGTTACAGTAAAACTTTGTTTATCAACACAGTGGGCTATATTGGGAAATGGTTCACCAATCCCTGCATTAAATTATTCTGACCCAAGTACTTTGTTAAAAATTTGTGAATGAGAGATATTTACACATTTATCCATTGTAATACATGACGTCACAGTCTAGGAAATGAACACACAAGCAGAAAAAAATGCACCACAAAGATATGTACTGAAATGGAGAAAAGCAGACATTGCCGTGAAACCACAAGGAAGGAACAGTATGGGAGAGAATCAGCACAATTTATAGCAATAAAAGAAGAGAGAAAAGTTTGATAATAATAGATTTTAGTCCAGAGAGATGTCTTGAGAGTTCTTTATTGAGGATAGAAGAATCTTGTTAGTTGTGCTAACTTTTTAGTGTTGTGTCTAAATAGGACAACTTTTAGATTCCTATTCTCTCGTTTGTCACTCTTGAATTCTAGCCTTTATTGAAAAGTACATAGATTTTTACTCAAACTATTACTTATTTTTTTAAATTTATTTTTAAAATTACAAATACATATAATACTTGTAGTATAGTAGGTGTTCAGTAAAAATAGAATAAACGTTGGTTTTAAAAGAACTTTGCAGTGTTGAAGATTTGCCAGAGATTTCTATGTAAGTATAACATTTATATTCAGAACAAATAATTTTAATTTTATGTCATTTTTAGGTGCTTTGTAACAGAGTCAGACTGGTTTCCTATCTCCCAGGATTTTGCTCTTTAGTTAAAAGGGTTGTCAATCCCAGAGCCTTTTCAACTGCAGGATCGTCAGGTTCAGATGAGTCTCATGTGGCCACTGCAACTCCAGAT
>CAUYQU010079531.1:0-22994 GCA_963574635.1 Cheracebus regulus | reverse complement strand
CATGAACATGGAATGTTTCTCCATCTGTTTGTGTCCTCTCTTATTTCATTGAGCAGTGGTTTGTAGTTCTCCTTGAAGAGGTCCTTTACGTTCCTTGTTAGTTGTACTCCTAGGTATTGTATTCTCTTTGTAGCAATTGTGTAGTTTTAAGGGCAAAAACTTCCCAGCACCAAGCCCTCTCCCATCTCTCTCCATCCAGGAGATTTAACGATTTCTGTTTAATTTTCGCAGGTGCAGGAAAAGGTCGCAAGTCAATCACTCCAGTGGAGGTTTAAAGGAACTCCTTTCATTGGCCAGGGGGCCTTGGAGAAGGTGGGAATTCCTCCTAGGTTAAAAGTCCCTGTCTCCCTCACCCGGGCAGATTTCCTGTCTGGAGTCCCCTTCTACTCTCGTGGAAGCTGCTTTTCCTCTCCTGGATTCCATGCTTGGGACCCCTTCCACACACTCTTTATGGAGGCCTTCTCTCTTCGTCTCCCTTTTCTCTTTCTCTACATAAATAAATAACTTTTCTACAAAATCTTTTTGGGTCTGGTATTTATGAGTGCACCAGTCATGGTCCCCTCTCCCATTCTTGAGAGAGCAAGAGACCAATAGCCTGGAGCCCACAGGGGAGCAAGCTGAGTGCTCCCCTGTACCCCAAAACCCGCCAACATTACAAGTGTTTCACTGGACATAACAAAATGGTTGGTTTTTTGTAAGATGGGAACAAGGAAACAGCAATTTTTAAAAGCACATTGGATAATATCAGGTTACTAAAGGTCGATTTTCTTCTAAGGGTTAAAGCAGAAGGAACTCAGGTAGACTAGATTCCTTCTGACTGGTTGCTGGGAATCTTCTGTTTTCAGGAAAACCTGATCTGTTTGGGGATTTACCTGAGTCATTTAGCATAAGTGACTACATTTTTGTTTTGTCTGGTCTGCTGAAGCATAGGGCAGGAGTCTAGTCCAAAATAATGGACTCCCATAAACTTTGTTTAACAACACTTATAACTCAGTTTTTGTCTTATGTCATCTTATATCAACAGCCAGAGATGTGGCCATTAGATTGACTCAGCACTTACACTGTGGTACCAACACCATCCCTATCATGAGTCTAGCCAAGTGATAAAGCCAAAGTCTTCCTGTATCTGAGACACATCCTGTGGCTGATCCTCTGTCTAAAAATCAAAGTCAATATACTCAATTCAGGCACCAGAAACTCTAGTCTCCAATATGCTATTTCTACCTAAAGTGTCAATTAGTTCCACCAGTCCATTTCCCTGTTCAGCAGAAGGCACAGGTCTGATTTTTCCTGAACTCATCTTTCTGTGTGCATTTAACTGGATACTCAGTGACAGTTTTTGGTGTTATCATAAATTTATTCAACTTTTTGACACTTGGAGTTTAAAAACAATGTCAAAATTTTGTATCTGATCTTCTACCAATTCCTATTTCCTTTACTAACCTTACTAAATACAGCTGAAAAATCACAATGGGAATCTTAAAATACAAAAACATCTCATCTCTCTTAATAAATCAAAGTGATGCTGTTTCCCTACCTTTTTTAGTATTTGTTTGCATGTTTATGTATTTTTACAAATAAATCTAAGTTTAATTAAAATTGGAAACAAACCTAGAACATAACCATCACATATTTCTCTATCTTCAGGAAAAAGTAAGAGTTAATTGGGTTATACTCTTAACAACAACAACAAAAACTTAGTGAAAAATAAAAAAGAATAAACAGAAAGAAGAACACAGTTCAAAAACTTAGCAATGAGCACAAATTAAGGAAACCAATAATTAAAAATATGAAAAAACTGTTCTTAGACACTGACAGAGTTATATTTTGATACCTAACCGGCAATCATCACACACAATAAAACTCAGAAATGTGATGTTTCATTAATGTTTAAGAAATGTGATGTTTCATTAATTTAATGTGATGTTTCACAAGCTCTATATTCCAAAGCTTATGTTCTTTGTTTAAAAAAAAAAATTAAACAAATTGATAAGGTACCTACTGTACCAAGCACCAAACTACATATATAAAGAAAAAAATGAATGAGGGACCTGTGCTTTTTTATCACAGCCCAGTGAAAAAGAAGATTCTTAAAAATATAGTAAAATGATAATACAGAATAATGGTGTAGATAAATTACTGGAGTAATCTAAAAGAAAGAAAAATAATAATAAAGCCTTCAAAAAATAAAGCCTACACAAAGGTGACATTTGAACTAGCTCACATGAAAGAGTTTTATAAACTATGGTTTACTACACAAATAAAATTTGTCATTCCTATATTTATAATGAAAAATATACATTCTTAGGCTGGTGAGGTAAGTAGCATATGCTCCCTGAATTGTTCCCTCTTCAGTCTGCCACTGTTGGAAGTTGCCTTTGTAGAGACCCCAGAGTAAACAAGATCTGAGGCAGCAAAACTCAACTATGCCTGCCCAATGAGCAGTGAACAAATTCATGGTAGATTTTCATATTTATTTGACTTGCTATACATTTAAAATTTTTGCAAAATAATTCAACGTTTTTATTTAATTGACAAAAGACAGCAGTTATTTTGCCTACACACTTGTTTATTGCACAAGGATCAGTAATGATACTAAATAGGGTCTGCGCTATTAGGTATTGTTATCACATAAGGATTATCCCAGAAAAATCATTCAATATTAAAGACAGGTTTTATTCACTAGAATGCAAGTCAGCAAACTGTTTCCTCAATCTAGGTATAATTCTCAGTGATGTTCACCCTGTAAGCTGATAGAAAAACAACATTAATTTATGCTGACTCACCTAGGATGGAGCCTATGTTTAGTCCAGACCAGCCAATACTGAGGAGCTGATTTTCAGCCTGGTTGGTTAGTAAGTATATTGTACCAGTTGTCCAATATTTTTACTATCATGCTTTTAGCCACGTGGCCAGCCAAGGCATGTCCTTCTCTTAACAATCAATCTCATATTTAAAGAGTCTGATAATTCTTCCTATCAAATTTAATATGGGGTACCTTATTCCCTAATAATAAACATTCAGTGCTAAAGATCTCTCATTTCTTCTGAAAGCAGAGAAATATTTTTGTTTTATCACCCTAGTTCCTTGTTAGTCTGTCAGTGAATAATTATTATCGCTCTCAAAGTGAAAATACATTTCAAAAGGTGTGAGCACCCCCTTAGAAACATCCAAGGTATGAAACTGATATAATAAGCAATCAGCTTCTAATTAAATATCAGTGGCCAGGGCGCCAGAACAGTGTTGTTAAATAAATAAACTAATTTCTTATTAGATTTCATTCAGAATAGGAATCATGCTGTTTTTATGTCGGAAACAACGTGAAATTAAAATTTTAAATAATTTCCATTTATTTTTATACCACTATATAATATCTCATTAGTTGCTTAAAATCTCCTCCTGTGTACTTTTATATAACACTCTGTCACCTTCCTAGCTCAGCTCACGCTGATTTTCAAGGTTATCATGCAACTTCCACTATTTTATTTGGCTCAGCACTCATAATTAATTAATCCTTACCTGGCAACTGTACATATCTTCCCAATTTCTCCTTCTATCAAGTAAATATAGTCTCAACTCTCAGGATTCTGTCAAGTAAATTATAGCTGTGTATATTCCATCTGGATCATCCCATCTCAAATTGCCAGAATGTATCCTTGTCAGGTTGGTTATCTTTTTCCACTCTATATCTTAGTTATTTTTTAAAAAATACTAAGAACAGATATAAGAAATTTTGTTTAGTTACTCCAAGTTTCACAAAGTTTTTGACACTTTTATTGCTGTTTTCAATAAATACAACTTGTTATTCTATGCATCATAGAAAACTTTTTCTTAGTGTTCATGAAAATGATAGAATAGCTCTAATCTCTGCTTGTCTGCCATTTAAATGAAGAACTAAGTTATGTGGATCATAACTGCCATAACCTACAATGCTGAGACTCTATCAATTTGGCATTTTGAGTTATATTTATGGGAGTCAGAAAAATGGTAATGACTCACTTCTTTTTTCTGTGTTTGTCAGATATTTCTGCAAATATATATATATATATATATATTGTACTAACTTTCTTGTTGGACACTGTCATTTGCAAATACCACCAACATTAGTAATTGACAGTGAAATAAAAGAAAAAAGTTTTCATCACAAATTATACTTCCTTTTCTCCTACAGAAAAGATAATATATCAAAGTAACAGCAACATTTAATAACTGCTATGTTGGTATCAGAAAACTGTTTAAGTCTCTACATGCAAACTAATATGCCATCAACTGCAGCCCATCTTCAGCCCTTACCAGATTTTAAAAATAACATGTATAAATGTCAAGATTTGAAAATTACTGTGGTTATACTGCACTGCTATTTTATTCTGGCTGGCATAGAAACTAAAAACTTCAGAAAAGACTATTTTTTTTCCAATAACAAACTTCTAACAGCATTAAAGTACATGGGGTATCTGATTTAAATCCTGTTTTGAGAAAAGTTCCATTAGGAACTCAGAGAAAATGCTAAGCATGAGCTCAAAGACCTTGTTAATGACCCTCTAATGGAATTTTACATGTTGTTGTCACACTCTATATTGAAAGGTTTTGACAGCTTAATAATATCCTTGATGAATCAGAAGCAGTTTATGCTTAAGACCTATGACTCTCTTATGTAACTAATGAAGTAATTATTGCTCCTTCCTTTGCAGGAGAAAGTCTTTACGTGGTACTGTACGATAATACAAAATTTCACTCTATGATCCAGGATAGCATCCTGAAAAGTCTCCCTTCTAGAATACCATTTGTTGAGCTTTCAAGAAACAAGATCAAGACATTTACAAAGGTATTTGTTGCCAAAGTAAATATAACGATTGCTAGTATATGCTAAAATGTGCTATTTTAGAAGTGCTCTCAATGTGCACAAGACTGAAACGTTATATCATTGATATAAAGCTATTTTTATGGAACTTTAAAGATATTGATCTCATATTTTAACATCATAAAGTTAACTTAGAAAGTAACTTCAACTATCTAGAACCTTTCCCAAAGTCATGTGCAGCCAAAATATTCAATGAGAAATGATATCAGAATTCAGCATTCAGGTCCCTTTATAAAAATATTCCTTCTAATACTCCTAGACTAGATTTGATCTTCAACCACTTGCCTATCTACTACACTGAAATAATAATATAAACCACCCCACATTTAGATTTATTCTCAGCAATTAAAAAAAGTATACTGAAACTGTTTTGCTATAAATTTTAGTCCAAACAACTGAGACCGGCTTTTGCTATAATGCAACCAATCAGCAATTAACAGAGTGAAGTCATCCTAATCTTGCCCTTTGTAGAAATGGACCCTAACCAAACTGTTGATTAATATTATAGTTAAAACTGTTCTAAACAAACAAACACAATCTATTAATGTAAATGAACTTTTCTGAGTGTCCTCCTAAGAATCAGCTAATTTAGAGAAAGAACAGCATCATGTTCTGCACTGTTCATCTTTCTTTCAGTGGGCTGTTTGTTACAGGAGGCCTGTCAAACGTAAAGGCAGGTCCTTTGAGTCTAGGACTTGAAAAAAAAATCTAACTACTATAATCACTATAATAATTAATCACACAAATAGTACCCTAGAATCTACAAAAAGAATAAGTTACAAAAACACTGAAAAAAAAAAAGAAAAAAAAAACTTCAGAGCTCTACTCAGTGTCACTCTGCCTGGACTCAAAAATAACTGCAGGAGAGAGCTCATGATCAAGCAACCTACAGCCACATTTGGGATTGGGAGGAGGCAGTTAGGTTAAGGAAGGCCCTCACATACTTTTACACATACACATACAGCTGGAAGGGGAAATGAAGGAAATGAAAAGAAAAAAAAA
Source organism: Cheracebus regulus (assembly GCA_963574635.1). NCBI lineage: Eukaryota > Metazoa > Chordata > Mammalia > Primates > Pitheciidae > Cheracebus > Cheracebus regulus. Next base: position 17,131 of record CAUYQU010079531.1, on the reverse strand, counting down.
AGCCTCATTTATTTAGCAAATACTATATGTCAGGTCTATACTAAGACTGTCTTAATCTGTAAATAGCTATGTTAATCAACGTTTACAATAACCTTGTGAGAAAAGTAGGACTAGCTTTAATGTTGATGAGATGAGATAAAAAAAACAAAATCACTTACCCAGAGGAGTTACTATGAGGGACAACACTGAAGCAGAAACCCAGCTTGATTAATTCCAGAGCCCTCTGTATTTTCACCAGTCTGTGCTGGGAGAATTTTCCTGTACAGAGAGAACATGATTTAATGTCATAAGTGTACTCCAACACCCACTCAAAGGTTGCCATGAGTAATCTACCAATTTGGTGATCCCCCTGAGCCCCGAATTTCTAGAAAAAAAATTAATTTGTCTTTGGGTTACTTAATAATATCATTTTTAAACACCTAAACTATTTTTCCCATAGCCCCCAAGAGTCACCACTTTACACCTAATTGTCACTTAGAAGTGATGGTGCTTTAAAATCAAGGCTTTCCCTCTTATCACAACTAACTTAAACAGTACTGTACATATAAGACTGCTTGCTCTTAAAACAGAAGAAAAAAAGCTCTATTTTGCAACAGCTTCTCTGTAATAGAAAACCTGTGAATGTGCCACTACTTAGAAATAACCACAGTATAAACATAGATGTGGCCAACAAACATATGAATAAAAGCTCATCACTGGTCATTAGAGAAATGCAAGTCAAAACCACAATGAGATACCATCTCAGGCCAGTTAGAATGGAGATCATTTAAAAAGTCAGGAAACAACAGAGGATGGAGAGGATGTGGAGAAATAGGAATGCTTTTACACTGTTGGTGGGAGTGTAAATTAGTTCAACCATTGTGGAAGACAGTGTGGCAATTCCTCAAGGATCTAGAACCAGAAATACCATTTGACCCAGCAATCCCATTACTGGGTATATACCCAAAGGATTATAAATCATTCTACTACAAAGACACATGCAGATGCATGTTTATTGCAGCAGTATTCACAATAGCAAAGACTTGGAACCAACCCAAATGCCCATCGATGATAAACTGGACAAGGAAGATGTGGCACATATACACCATGGAATACTATGCAGCCATAGAAAACGATGAGTTTGTGTCCTTTGTAGGGACATGGATGATCCTGGAAACCATAATTCTCAGCAAACTGACACAAGAACAAAAAATCAAACACTGCATGTTCTAACTCATAGGTGGGTGTTGAACAGTCAGAACACATGGACACAGGGAGGGGAGCATCACATACTGAGGTCTGTGGGAGGGGAGAACTAGGGGAGGGACAGTGGGGTGTAGGGATTTGGGGAAGGATAACATGGGGAGTAATGCCAGATATAGGTGATGGGGATGGAGGCAGCAAACCAGATTGCCATGTAGGTACCTATGCAACAATCCTGCACATTCGTCACATATACCCCAGAACCTAAAGTGCAATTAAAAATAGATAAATAAATAATAAAGAATAACATACCTAGGAATAAAGCTAACCAGAAAAGTGAAAGATCTTGATAATGAGAATTACAAAATGGTACTGAAAGAAATTAGACACAACACAAATGAACAGAAAAACATTCCATGCTCATGGATAGGAAGAACCAATATTGTTAAAATGGCCATACTGCCCATAGCAATTTACAGATTTATTGCTATTCATATCAAACTACCAATGTCGTTTTCCACAGAATTAGAAAAAACTATTCTAAATCTCATATAGAATAAAAAATGTGCCCTAATATCCAAAGCAGTCCTAAGCAAAAAGAACAAAGCTGGAGGTATTACACTACCCAACTTCAAATTATACTACAAGGCCTTGGCAACCAGAACAGAATGGTACTGGTACAAAAACAGACACATAGACTAATGGAACAGAATAGAGAACCAAGAAATAAAGCTGTACACCTACGACATTCCAATCTTCGGCAAGGTTGATAACAACAAGTAATGGAGAAAATACTCCGTATTCAATAAATTGCACTAGGATAACTGGCTTGCCATATGCAGAAGATTGAAACTGGACCCTTTCTTTTCACATACATGAAAATCAATTCACGATGGATTAAGACTTAAATGTACAACCTAAAACCATAAAAATCATAGAAGAAAATCTAGTAAATAGCATTCTTGACATAGGCCCTGGCAAAGAGTTCATGATGAAGTCTCCAAAAGCAATTGCAACAAAAACAAAAATTCACAAGTGGGACCTAATTAAACTAAAGAGCTTTGCTGTGCAGAAGAAAAAGCTTTGTTGTGCAACTATCAATAGAATGAACAGACATCATACAGAATGGGAGAAAGTGTTTGCAAACTATGCATCTGAAAAAGGTCTAATATCCAGAATTTGTAAGTAACTGAAACAAATCTACAAACCCAAAACAAACAATCATTAAAAAATGGGCAAAAGACATGAGCAGATGCTTCTCAAAAGAAGACATACACATAGCCAATAAGTGTATGAAAAATGCTTAACATCATCAATCATTAGAGAGATGCAAATCAGAATCTCAATGACGTACCATCTTACACCAGCCAGAATGGCTATTACTAAAAAGTCAAAAATTAACAGATGCTAGCAAGGTTGCAGACAAAAGGGAACCCTGATTCACTGCTGGTTGTAATGCAAATGAGTTCAGCCACTGTGCAAAGTAGTCTGGAGATTTCTTGAAGAACTTAAAATAGAACTACTGGCTGGGCATGGGCACGGTGGCTCACGCCTATAATCCCAGCACTTTGGGAGGCTGAGGTGGGCAGATCAGTTGAGGTCAGGAGTTTGAGACCAGCCTGGCCAATATAGTGAAAGCCTGCATCTACTAAAAATACAAAAACTAGTCTGGTGTGGTGGTGCACACCTGTAATCCCAGGTACTGGGGAGGTTCAGGCAGGAGAATCGCTTGAACCCAGGAGCGGAGGTTGCAGTGAGCTGAGATTGTGCCACTGCACTGTAGTCTGGGTGACAGAACAAGATCTTGTCTCAAAAAAAAAATACAATAAAAATAAAATAGAACTACCATTTGACCCAGCAATCCCATTTATATCCCAAAGGAATATGAATTATCCTGCCATAAAGACACATGCATGTATATGTTCATTGCAGCACTATTCACAATAGAAAAGACATGGCATCAACCTAGATATCTAGCAACAGTGGACAGGATAAAGAAAATGTGGTACTTATATACCATGGATTGCAGTCATAAAAATTAATGAGATTATGTCTTTTGCAGCAATATGGATGAAGCTATGGGCCATTATCCTAAGCAAATTAATTCAAGACTAGAAAACCAAATACTGCATGTTTTCACTTATAAGTGAGAGCTTAACACTGAGTACTCATGGATACAGTGAAGGAAACAATATACATTCGGGCTTACCTGAGGGTGGAAGGTGTGACGAGGGTGAGGATCGAAAAAATATGTGTAAAGTACTACACTCACTACTTGGGTGATGAAACAATTTGATACCAAATCCCAGAAACACACATTTTACCCATGTAACATACCTATACATGTACCCCTCAAACCTAAAATAAAAGTTGGAAAAAAATAAAGTTTTGTGTCTTTCCTCTTGTTAATCTGTCTTTTGTCAGTTTGTTTTGCAGTGCCCTTTGTACTGAACGTAAGAGAGTAAAGGAAACAGGTTTCTTTTTCTTCCACTATAGAGTCATTAATAGCCCCACACATCTGGGCTTGAGATGTGCAGTTTTCTCAAGTACTCCCTTGAGACGAGCAGTTTTTAAAAACTTCAGAGAAAGCCCAGGGGTGGGAAGGCTTAGAGAAGCTCAAATTACCTGAAGTGGGATGCTGTTGGCAGTAGTCTGATCTGGATGAAATGTGATGTGGGACACCCAAAACATCTACAGAGACTACAAAGAGGCCACTGATAGAATGCAGAAGTGACAGGGTCTTGGACTAGGATTAGGCATTGTTCCAATACCACTTATTAAGCATCCACCATATGGTAAGCATGTTCTAAACATTGGGAATCCAAAGAAGAATGATGCAGTTCCTGCTTTCAATGAACTTTCAGTCTAGTACAGGAAAAGTTGAAAATACATATAGTAACTAGAATGTAGTATGCTAAGTATTATCACAGAGGTATATTTAAAATATTATCAAAATAAGAGGAAGTACAGAGAAAAAGAGAGCCAAAAAAAAAAGAGTAAAGAGATTTTAAAGGTTAAGCAGTCAAATTCAGTATATGACTAACTCTCCCCTGTCTTTCATATCTGGCATCCAGATATGTGAATTCAAGATTTTTAATGAGGGTGACTGACAAATATTGGAACCAAGAGAACTATAAAGTTTGGAAAATGGTTTGTTTAATGGAGAATGATAATGAATTATTTCTATACCACAAGAATTTGAAAGTACAAATATGTCTGGGAGGTTCCTGAAGATACAGGGCTGATGATTGGTTTAAAGGCTAGGGCTAGAAATCACCTGAGAATTCTGTAGACTTGGAGGAGAGCAAGCACCATGACAGGTCATGCTCAATAAGTGAAACATTGATGAGCAAATCAAATTAGTACTGAGGATGGTGCCTCAGACAGCACCTGTGGCTAAAGATCAAGAGGAGAAAACGATGACAGAGGAACTGAGACAAAAGATTAAGTAGCGTATAAGAAGCTAAGGGAGGAGTTACAAGAGGGGACTGGTTGGCAAGGAAGTCAAGGAAGGTTAGCTAGTCATTCAGTAAACACCAAAAAAATTTTATGTGTTAAACCCAAATGAACACTAACTAGCTTAGTTGTAATATATGGGTATTTATGGACAATTTAATTAGTAGCCTTTGACCTCCAAGCAAAGGAAGTTAAATTAAGGCAAATATAGCCAACATATCTGACTGCTATCCCTAGCATAAGCCAGAGCCTACCAAAAGTTAGGCAGCTCTTGGTCTGGGGCAGGTGTCTGTTCTTTGAGTGATTCCTGTAATCATGCACAGTAGACATGCTCATGCACCATCCTGATCCCTCTTTGATGAAGAACTTCTTGCACAAGTTGCTGAGAGTACTATTGATGCAGATAATTTTCAACTATCATTGCAAAGATTGCGTTAGTTGCCTGAGGTCATATCCTTTTCCAAGAGGATGCATTCCAATGACTAATGGAGATGAGGGTATAAAGGTCTGATTATCCTGGCCAATCTTGGATCTTTCCATGAGGTAGCCCATGTGTCATTCCTTACCTCACAGCTTTATTTCTTCTGCCTAGTTCTGCTTTCTTTTCCTCCCTTCCATAAGATACTCCTTAAGAAACATTCTGTGAACTAAACTCAATCTGAGCATTTGCTTCCCATGAAAATCACCCTGTGACATCATGCAACCTACATCCAATCAGTTAAGTGACATCACACAATCAGTTAAGTGTCTTCAAGTAACATATAACTCCATTATCAACAGGGTTAAACAATAAAAAAAATTGTAATCTCATATTACCTGAAGTCTTGAGGTGGGATTGTTCCAGGGTTTGTTAACCCAGTGACTGGTTAAAACCATTAAGTTCCCAAGATTCTTTTCTTTGTTGTGCTGTCCTTAGCATGGTAGTTTTGTGATTCAGCTTAGCACTCCTCATGGTCACAAGATAGCATCACAGATAGGTGTAAAAATGTCCTGAAAAAGAAAAGGACTGATATTTTCCGTGTGAATCTCTGTGAAGAGCAAAACACCCTTCCTCAGAAGCTGTTTTGCTAACTTCCCCTTAGTCACTGGACATAACTGGGGCTTACATTTTCCTCCAAACCAATCACTGGAAAGGGAATGAGATGATAGAGATTTTCAGAAACCAATCAGAATTTTCTCCTGAATCTTTTGGGGAATGGATGGATATACTGCTGAAAAAAAACAGGCTAACTGCATTGCCACAATGCTACAATGTATTTATTTAGAATTTTCCTTCTAAGTAATTCATTTTATATAACTTAAAATCTAGGTTAGGTAGCTGGAAGGAACTGTTATTTTTATATAAAGCACCTGGATCGGCCTTCTGTGAATCTTCCTACAAGGACAATGAAATTAATTTTTTTTGGCAGAGGATGAGATGTGTATTGTTGTTTCCTAACCATCATGAGCTGACTATGTATTGGGTATACATGAATTTTCACCAGGGCTTGAGTTCAGAGGAAAGTGGCAGCACCTGATATCATGCATCAATTTTAGTGAATTTACAAGGACGAGTTAAGAAGCACATTTTCAAATAAACCAGTCACAGAAGAACAAATACTATATGATTTCACTTATATGAGGCATCTCGATGTATTAGACTGTTTTCACACTGCTATAAAGTACTGCCCAAGACTGGGTAATTTATTTAAAAAAAAAAAAAAGAGATTTGACTCTCAGTTCTGCAGGATTGGGCAGCCTCAGGAAATTTACAATCTTGGTAGAAGTGAAGCAAACATGTCCTTCACACGGCAGCAGGAAGGAGAAGTGCTGAGCAAAGGGAGAAAAGCACCTTATAAAATCATCAGATGTTTTGACAACTCACTCTCATGGGAACAGGATGGGGGTAACTGCCCCCATGATTCAATTTTCTCCCACTCAGTTCCTCCCACGACCCATGGGGACTATGAGAACTACAATTCAAGATGAGATTTGGGTGGGGACACAGCCAAACCATATAATTCCACCCCTGGCCCCTCTCAAATCTCATGTGCTAATATTTCAAAAGAAAATTATGCCCATCCAACAGTCCTCCAAAGTCTTAAATCACTCTAGCATTAACCCAAAAGTCCAAATCCAAAGTCTCATCTGAGACAAGGCAAGTCCCTTCCACCTATGAGCCTGTAAAATCAAAAGCAAGTTAGTTACTTCTTGGATACAATGGGAGTACAGCCATTGCATAAATACACCCATTCCAAATGGGAGAAATTGGCCAGAACAAAGGGGCTACAGGCCCTATGAAAGTCTGAAATCCAATAGGCCAGTTGTTAAACCTTAAAGTTTCAAAATGATCTCCTTTGACTCCATGTCTCACACCCAGGCAACACTGATTCAAGAGGTGGGATCTCACAGGCTTGGGCAGCTCTGTCCCTGTGGCTTTCCAGGGTTCAGCCCCCCTCCTAGCTGATTTCATGTCTGGTGTTGAGTGTCAGTGGCTTTTCTGGGTACACGGTGCAAGTTGTCGATGGATCTACCATTCTGAGGTCTGCAGGATGGTGGTCTTCTTCTCACAGCTCCACTAGGCAGTGCCCCTGTGGGGACTCTGTGTGGGGGTTCCAATCCCACATTTCCCTTTTGCACTGCCCTAGCAAAAGATCTCCATGAGGCCTCTGCCTCTGCAGGACGTGTAGGTGTTTCCATACATCCTCTGAAATCTAGGCAGAGGTTCGTGAACCTCAACTTTTGACCTCTGTGCACCCACAGACTCAACACCACATATAAGCCACTAAAGCTTGGGGATTTCACCCTCTGAAACAATGGACTGAGTTGTATATTGGCCCCTTTTAGCCACGGCTGGGATGCAGGGCACCAAGCCCTGAGACGCACAAAGTAACAAGGTCCTAGGCCTGGCCCATGAAACCACTTTTTCCCTCCTAGGCCTCCAGGTCTGTGATGGAAGGGGCTGCCCAGGAATGTCTCTGACATGCCCTGGAGACATTTCCCCCATTGTCTTGGTGACTAACATTTGGCTCTTTGTTACTTATGCAAATTTCTGCAGGGGCTTTAATTTCCCTCCAGAAAAATGGGTTTTTCTTTTCTGTCACATCATTAGGCTGCAAATTTTCCAAACTTTTGTGCTCTGCTTCCTCTTGAATGCTTTGCTGCTTAGACATTTCTTCCGCCAAATACCCTAAATCATCTCTCCCAAGTCAAAAGTTCTACAGATCTGTAGGGAAAGGGAAAATGCCACCAGTCTCTTTGCTAAAGAATAACAAGAGTGACCTTTGCTCCAGTACCCAAGAAGTTCCTCATCTCCATCTGAGACCACCTCAGCCTGGACTTCATTGTCCCTATCACTATCAGCATTTTAGTCAAAGCCATTTAACAAGTCTCTAGGAAATTCCAAAGTTTCCCACATTTTATTGCCTTCTTCTGAGCCCTCCAAACTGTTCCAGCCTCTGCCTGTTACCCAGTTCCAAAGTCGCTTCCAGATTTTCAGGTAACTTTACAGCAGTATCCCACTCTCTGTAGTACTAATTTACTGTATTAGTCAATTTTCACGCTGCTATAAAGGACTTCCCAAGACTGAGCAATTTATAAAGAAAAGAGGTGTAATTGACTCACAGTTCCAAAGGGCTGGGGAGGCCTCAGGAAACTTACAGTCATGGTGGAAGGGGAAGTAAACACGTCTTTCTTTACACGGTGGCAGGAATAGAAGTGACAAGCAAACAGGGAAAAGTACCATATAAATCCATCAGATGTTGTGAGAATTCACTCACTATCACAAGAGCAGCATGGGAGTAACTGGTCCCAAGATTCAATTATCTCCCACTGGGTCCCTCCCATCACATGTGGGGATTATGAGCACTACAAGTCAAGGTGAGATTTGGGTGGGAACACAGCCAAACCATATCACTCAAATAGTCAGATTCATAAAGAAGAAAGTAGAATGGTGATTTGCAGAAGCTGGGGAGGGAAGGGGAAATAGGAAATTATTGTTTAATAGGTATAGAATTTCAGTTTTCAAAGATTAAAAAAGTTCTGGAGATGAATGGTGGTGATGGTTACAGTGATTGTTCTTAATGCCACTGAACTGTATGCTTAAAAATGGTTACATTACTAACTTTTATGTAATGTACATTTTACCACAATTAAAAGATATATTTTCAGAGAACACCTGCAGGAAGAAGACCCATCAAATGAGGTTTAAAAAATTTGTTTATGAGGATATTTTAATCATCCACTGGAACTGCTTTAGCTTATAAAAATCTACTGCAAGTGTATTTCATTGTATTCTATTTGTAAAATGGCTTTGATTATTTTAAATGATTGTGGCTCTTAGCTCATCATCTAGCAAAATTAATTCTAAAGAGTGGTTTGAGTTTAAATGGTTAATTATTCCAAAATAAAATTACAGTATTCTAATAATAAAGACTCCCATCATGCTATTTCAGCAAGTGAGTGGCTGCTTTTTTCATTTATGTCTTATTTATGTCCACATTGAAGTCATTTTTTAATTAAAAGAATAATGAACTGTATTGGGGCAAAAATGATCAAAATTGGATGAATATATTAATGTATTTTAATAGCTTGACAGGGATTTTCACAAATCTCATTCCTATCCAAAGTATATCACTATAAATAAGTTTCAACTTACTCCTGCTCAGAAGAGAATACTCTGCTAAAATATTTTTAGCTACTTAAAGCCCAAACTGGATGTCCATCTATTGATGTAGAGCAAATGTTTACACTAGGGAGAAGCTGTATTAGGTAATTTCTATGGGCTCTTTCAACTCAATGGCTCTGAAATATGCTCAGTCTTTGATAATTACTCTCATTAGCACAGAACAGAAAGAGATATGCATCTTAAGAAAATTTTAATATTATTGTGGTTCATACTAATGAACAGTTTTTCTCACATAGTATAAATTCAGATACCACTATTATAGGCCAAATAATCCCACTAAAGTGAACTGTTCTATTTATTTCCATTTTCCCAATTAAACTCATAAAATCTAATAGTATGACAGACGCTGCTCAGTCAGTATTTTGGAAATGTGAAAATCAAATAAATAAATGATTGGGAACTGTCTTAGGCAATTTCTATAGCAGTAAAGAGAAATACTTTCAGACTACTGAAACGTGATCAGTGTAGCAGGTTCTGTCAGTGCCTATCCATATCTTTTCGGTACTCAGTGTTTCTGTTTAATGATGTCTTACTTGAAGCACATGGAACTCTCTGCTTGAGAATTTCCTCTGGCCACAGGAGAATGCCCAGCTTATAAAAGGATCAGGCTGGAATTGCCAAGGAGTTAACTTTCCTGGGAAAAGCCCTCCACCAATGATAACTGGAAATGGTGGGTAAATATCTCAGCTTTCTATCTCCTTGGGTGGATGACTCTAAGTCAAACTTTACCCTGTCTCCAAGGAAATCCCCGGTAAGACTGAGCCTTCATTGTCTAGAGCAGTGATATGCTCATTAACATACTTGTATTGGCTTCCCTCCTTTCTTTGTCTCAGTGCTCCACTCCTCTACCAGTGCTTTCTGGGATAATTTCCCAAGTAAACTACTTGTACTCAATCCCTGTCTTAAGGTCTGCTTCTGGGGGAAACAGAACAAGGGGAAACAGTAAGGGAGAAATGTTTTCATAGGAATCCAGAAACTGGCACACTGGAATGAAACTAAGTCTCATGGCAAACGGTTTGGCATTGGGATTTCACGAGTATTTGCTGTAAGGTTTCATTGTTACATAAAACATGTTGTTTTTTTCTTCTTCTCTCTCCTCCATACTAATTCCTCACCCTCTATTCTGCAGATCTTTTCTCAAGTTTGGAGCCCCTACTTATCCATAAATTTGAATTGCTAATAACGTTGACTAACTCATGGCCTATCATGACCCTCCCACTCTTCTCTACTTCATGAATTTTCAGTTTTAGGCTTCACTGTTAACCACAGAAGTCTAATTTCATTTTCCAATTCAAATGGTGGAGAGTAAAATTCTAATATAACCAAACTTTGAGCAGAGTTAATTACAATAGATTAGTAATGCATAGTTAGACATCATCTAATCCAGGGCACATATGAGAGTGAAAGAGTAACTGTTAATAAACTAGGACTATTGGTATAAACCAGGACTATTTGGAGTGTAAAAGAAAAATATCTTGGGCCCCCAAAATCACTAAGAAAACTCAAGCTGCAAACTGCTTAGGGAAAATCTGCCTCCCATTCTATTCAAAGTTACCACTCTGCTTCCTGAGATAGATGCATATCTGATTTGCCTCCTTTGGAAGGGCTAATCAGAAACTCAAAAGAATTATCACCCATCTGTGACCTGGAGGCTTTCTCCCTGCTTTGAGTCTGCCTGCCTTTGCTTTAAGTTGTCCCCTCTTTCCAGACTGAACCAATGTACTTCTTACATAAAGTGATTGATGTCTCATGTCTTCCTAAAATGTACAAAACTAAGCTGTGCCCCAACAACTTTGGGCATATGTCATCAGGACTTCCTGAGGCTGTGTCACAGGCATGTCCTCAACCTTGACCAAATAAACTTTCCAAATTAACTGAGACCTGTCCCAAGTTTTCAGGGTTTACATTTTGGTAACCATGGAGGGATTCTGAGTGGAGATGCCCCTGACCTTTGACAAGTCTCCTATCAGTGCTTGGTGCCAGCATGAGCTAACTTTATGGCTCAAACCAATAGGACAATTTGCTGAAGTCTGGGAGCACCCCCTCCAGAGAATCCCTGACCTTCCAAAATGTGGTTGAGATCTGAAGTTTATTTTGTGTACAAATCCTCTTTTCTTGGAGTTTTACTTGCTTCCAACTCAAGGAAAACAAGTTATTTTCCTGCTTCCATGAAGATGGAAGGTAGGTGACTCCTTTATGGAATTTGAGCTCACTTCTGACAGGGAAGATAAGGGGTTTTTTTGTTGTTTTTTTCCTGTTTCTAAGATGCTAGAGAGCAGTCTACAGCCTGAGACACATCACTAGGTAAGAAACTGGTTTGGGATTTCGTCTTGCAAATTCCTTTTAAATAACTAACATTAGCATTTAACAACCAGCTCGTGCTAATTTCTCCTTGAACTTAGAGCACTCAGAAATTCTATAATTTGTGTGATCATTGGTAGTATACCAGCATTTTGTTCTAGCTGAAATATGGTAATCAGGTTTTTAAAAAAAATTTTAAGGAGTTTAGTGTTAGCTGAGTTAGGTCAAAGTTAGCTTAAACAAAAGGCTAACATCCAAGATGTGTGTGTGTATGTGTACAGGTGTGCATGACTGTATTTGAAAGGCCTTCATGATTTATTTTGTTTTTTCCTCCTAAGACCTTGTCTTTTTTTTAGCAAATTTTTTTTTTCATTTTCTTCTCAGTTGACTGAATTCTGTTTTCATCTAATTTTTATTTTTTTTACTAAAAGAGTTATTGCATCAGAGGCTACTCTTGGGTTTTTAAAGAAAGAGTGTAGTTTAATTTTATGTTTAATTTGGCTCAAAGAAAAATAAAGGTGTCTCCATCTAGCAACACCAAACTTTTTTTCTCTGTACCTTATGATGTAAATTTTGCTATTTGATATTCACCTGAGTTGTTTCCTTTGCTGTTCAAATTTCAGCCTGTTTAGCTGACAACTGCCTAGGGTAGTGAAGCAGGTTATCAAGAATTTGAAAGCCTAGATAGAAAAAAAAAGAGGGGAGTCTTTATAAATCTATAAAATGCACTTCTATCGACATGCCTAATACATCTTTATATGTATTTATGTGTTGTGTACAAAATGTTTCACTACTAAAAATACATAAGAGCTCTAGTTAATAAGCTTAAAGAAAAATATAAGCCCTTAAATCATACTAAAACAAAAGACTAGTCAAATGCTTTTTCAAATTTATGTAACTTAAGTAAAATCTTTAATAAATAAGCTAGCTTTAAAATTATTGATAAAGTAATATTAGAAATTTCTTAAGATTTGTCATATACATTTTTTTGTTTTGCATTTATTAATAAAGCTATTTCATACTTATCCCTGCTCAATACTAGAATGTGTCAAAAGTTGGCATAGGGGTTAGAAAACTATAAAACTTGTCCAAAACAGAATGATTTTTGCTCATGTAATTTTTAATAAATAAGACATTGATATGGGTTTAATGAAAATAGCTGCATCTTGAACTTAGTAAGATTACTGTAACTTCTAATTCTGTGGCTTTAGGCAGTCTAATCCAAAGGCAATAAAGAGGTTTGTTTTGGGAAAGGACTGTTATCATCTTTGTTTCAAAGCTAAACTATAAACTAAGTTCCTCCCAGAATTAGTTTGGCCTATGCCCAGGAATGAACAAAGACAGCTTGCAGGTTAAGAACAAGATAGAGTTCATTAGGTCAAATATTTTCTCACTATCTCAGTCATAATTTTGGTGGTTTCATAACTTTAAATTCATGACTATCACAGTTTTCATAAATAGGTAAACAATTAAAATAAAAGAATTAGATAAATGTAATGGGATACATACTTGCAGAAAAGCTGGTCATAATTTAGAATATGAAGTTAAATTGCATAATAGATACTTCATTATTTGGGTATTTTCCAATAAATATTTATTGGAAAACAACATTCTTGCACAAAAGCATGTGCTTTTAAAACAAAGGTAAAATTTTTTTGTCTAATTTAAAGTTTATTTAAAGGTTATGTATAAAACTAGGTAAAAGGAACTAGGAAGTAAAAAGAGATGTAAGGAAAATTACAAAGAGGTTTGCGTGTGTGTGTGTGTGTGTGCATGTGTGTGTGTTTTGGCGGGGGCAGGCAAGAAACCTTAAAGAGAAATAATCTTATATGGTAAATTTTAGTCCTAAAATAAAACGGTTGTTTAAGAAGGAGGGATGTTCAGGACAAACCAGAAAGTCCAAATATTATTATTTTTAGTTTGCTTAGGAAAAAAAACAGATAAATTTTTTTTTTAAATTAAGGTTGTTACATCCATGTATCTTCCTGTATATGCTTTTAAAGTCCTTGTGACATTGAGTTACAGGGCTTTGATTCCTGGATCTAAAACAGACACCTGCTAAATCTTAAACACTGACAGCAATTAGAGCATCATCTTCAGGCCCCATAGAAGATGCCAATCAAAATAAACTGTATTTCTGAGACACAGGTCAAAAAAAATTAAAGTCATTTTTAACTACTCAAGGCCCAGGGACTGTTGTGGAAGAGGTGGGTGTGTAAGATTGTTAAGGCCAATTTTGAAAGATAAAATATGTTCAGTTTCTCTATAAATCAATCATTAATGCCAAAGGCACACTGATGCAAGACCAGCATATAGGCACCTGTGTCAGACTGACATGGTTTTCTTGAAGCATTAACCAATTCCTTAATAAAGCTTGGAAAAGGCTTATGGAAGCTAAATTCTATCATCAAGATTAAAACTTTATAAATTGTTTATAAAATTTTGAAAAAGAAATTTAATTGGCTTCATGCTGTTTTTATTAAGGCTTATAGTTTGGAAAATTAAGACCCTCTGTCAAAGAATAAAGCATATCACTTCTTTTTGAAATTCTTGAATTATCACTTTGGTGAAATAAATGACTTTACAATGACCTATAATCCTATTTTGTAATATCAAGTGTTTTAAACCTTTTATATTTGACAAACTTTAAAAAATCAAATTACATCTTTTTGTAACCTTACTAATCCTTTAAGATATTAGTTCCCTAAAGTCCAAAAATAACATAATTTGGCTTAATTGGTATAAAAACTATATAGGAAACATTGTTAAATATGAAATGATGTTGGTTTTCTTCAGGCTGTATTTATAAATGTGTTATTTGTATATGTTCCAAAATTATGAGAAACTCCTGTAATTCTGATATAACTTAGTGTAAATTATTGGTAATAATCATAATTGTTATTTTAAATTATTGTGTGCTACAGAGGTAACACATTTCCTTGTCAATTGTGTCTTTTAACTATGGCTGCCTTAAAACTTTTTTTTTAATCCATGGACAATTATGTCTTGTTTCGGTCCTCTTTAGAAGGTCATTTTATTATCAGCTATAAAATTTCAACAGGTGCTCTTGAATGCAGGTTTCTGATATCTTTGGAGACTGTGACATCAGAATAGAGGAAAAACTTTCAGGACTCATGGAAAGCTAAAATGTTCACGAGTATCAAGGCGAACAGGAGTTAACTGTGTGGACTGAACCAATCTTTTAGACTTTTTACTTAATATGTTTGCTGATCCTTTGTTTTGTTTTTCAGAGTCTTAAAACTTCTTTTGAGCTATTGACAGCTTTTAACAATTTAGTATACTCCTAAGAACAAAATTTGGAGCATATTTGTTTCTTTCTACCTGATTCCTCCAGAATTGGAAACTATTTATGAGTATTCTTAATTTGTGGCAATACAGTTATTTGCATAAGTGCAATACAAATCCAATTTCATTTGTAACAGGACATAATTGGAGCAATTGGTTATTTTACCAAGGCTTTGACTGCAATGGCATGCTTTCCTTTAAGAAATCAAACTTGACTAATGGAGCCAATAAAGCCTTTGGAAAAACTGGCCTGATATTTTGTGTAGACAGTCCCTGTACATGGTTTCTGACCTGTAGTAAGTAAAGAATGTCACTCTCTGACAGGTGCAGAAGCCCCAGGTTTATCTTTGAGCCTCAAGAGGAGATAAAATTCACCCAACTCACAGATATTGGATGGCACTAATCCAGGGCTGGGCTGAGCTTTAAAAAAGTCTTATCTGGGATTCCTTCTATGGAATAAAGTTCCATCAATGCCAATTTAAAGCCTATGTAAACAATAATTATTCTTGCTGCACTGTATACAAACAATTAAGACAAGTATAATAAAACAAACTCATCCTATCATGATTTGTCTTTAACAAAAATGGAAAACTGGAGAGAGAAAAATTATTTCAAAAACAATTGTACACCTGTTGTTAAATTCTAGTCTTTCTTACTGTTTTTAAATTGTTATTATTTCTACAGTTTGGTCTGAATTCTAATTTTTTCTTGGCTATAAGTCTGCAAAATGATGTTTTCATTTTTTTTCCTTCTTTTTTCCCATTTTTCCTAATTTGGAGTCACTGAAAACTAAACTGTACATTCTTAAAATCTG
Source organism: Cheracebus regulus (assembly GCA_963574635.1). Lineage (NCBI taxonomy): Eukaryota > Metazoa > Chordata > Mammalia > Primates > Pitheciidae > Cheracebus > Cheracebus regulus. The sequence continues at coordinate 1,406 of CAUYQU010079531.1, read as the reverse complement.
TGAAAAGAAGCCAGACAATTTAAACTTCAGAAGGAAATAACATCAACCTATTTACTTATATCATCCACTTTCGTGCCTGCCTATTATTGTATAGACTTCAGGGTAACATGACCTAGATCAATTTTTCCAGGATTCTTCTTCTGTTTGTTGTTTATTTTTCCTTCCTCCCTGCTATTTTCTCTTCAGAGGACATGAGAATTCACAACCTGCTAAAAATGAGGCTTTGGGACCTACCCATCTAGGAATAAATCATCATAGTCATGAGAGATCAGATGAAGACGGAGACCAGAGACTCATTTCCTTGTAAAATGCTTTATCCAAAAGATTTTTTTTAAAAAGGGGGTAATGTTAAAGGAAAATATCTTGGGCCCCCAAAATCACTAAGAAAAACTCAAGCTGCAAACTGCTTAGTGAAAACCTGCCTCCCATTCTATTCAAAGTCACCCCTCTGCTCACTGAGATAGATGCATATCTGATTTGTCTTCTTTGGAATGGCTAATCAGAAATTCAAAAGAATGAATCACCTATCTGTGACCTGAAAGCTCCCTCCCTGCTTTGAGTCTTCTTGCCTTTGCCTTAAGTTGTCCCACCTTTCCAGACTGAACCAATGTACTTCTTACATGTATTGATTGATGTCTCATATCTCCCTAATATGTATAAAACAGCTGTGCCCCAATCACCTTGGGCACATGTCATCAGGACTTCCTGAGGTTGTGTCACCACGGCGTCCTCAACTTTGGCAAAATAAACTTTCTAAATTAACTGAGAACTGTCTCAAATTTTGGGGAATTCACAGGTGCAAATTTGAATTTATGGCCACCTTGGCTTTTGGTAGTAATCAATGGCTTTTCCTAAGATAAATTGCTCATTGATTTTCAGTTTAGCCATGAAATTTCAATTTAGCACACTTCCTCTGTGTGCATTGGCCAGGGGGATGGTAGTGACTGGCACTTGATATTCCATTATAGAGGCCAATGATTTCCTTTAAAAAATGAAAATACAGTTCTTGTTCATTTATAAAACATTCATACTCATACTATAGGACAATAAGGAGCCTTATGGATCACCAGTGATCCTCTGACCAAACTTGGAAAACACCCCACAAAAATTCACTTTTTTTTTTTTTTTTTGAGACAGAGTCTCACTCCCTTACCAGGCGCCAGGCTGGAGTCCAGTGGTGCGACCTCGGCTCACTGCAACCTCCGCCTCCTGGGTTCAAGCAATTCTCCTGCCTCAGCCTCCCAATTAGCTGGGACTACAGGCGGGCGCCACCACGCCCAGCTAATTTTTTTGTATTTTTAGTAGAGACGGGGTTTCACCATGTTGGCCAGGATGGTCTCGATCTTCTGACCTCGTGATCCACTCGCCTCGGCCTCCCAAAGTGCTGGGATTACAGGCGTGAGCCA
>CAUYQU010079530.1:0-20092 GCA_963574635.1 Cheracebus regulus | reverse complement strand
CTCAATGTAGTTTTGGCTTTTCTTTGTTTATTTATTTGATTTGATTTATATATATATACATACATATATATATATGTATATATATACACATACATACATATATATATACACATACATTTGTATTGCTAAGCAATCCCACTGCTAAGTATATACCCCCAATGGAAGAAAATCAGCATATGGAAGAAATATCTGCATTCCCATTTTGACTGCAGCATCGTTCACAATAGCTAAGATTTGGAAGCAAGCTAAGTGCCCATCAACAGATGAATGGATAAATAAGATGTGGTACATATACACAATGGAGTACTATTCAGCCATAATAACAATAAAAAAGAGATCCTATCATTTACAACAACATGGATGAAACTGCAGATTAGGTGAAGTGGAATAAAAGCCAGTCACAGAAAAACAAACTTCACATGTTCTTACTTATTTCTGGGAGCCAAAAGTTAAATGAATTCAACTCATAGAGTCCGAGTGTTGAACGATGTTTTACCAAAGGTTGGGGAAGGGTAGTGGAGTGTACAGGAGAGGGAGAGGAGACTGGGAACAGCACATGGGTCCAAAAATGTAGTTAGAATGAATCAGATCTAGACTGTTAACTACAGGCAGCAAGAATTAACTGTGTATTCTAAAATAACTAAGAGAGGATATTTAGAGTTTTTTATAACACAAAGAAAAAACAAATGCTTGAGGTGATGGAGACCCCATTTGCTCTGAGGTGATTATTACGTAGTTTATGCCTTTATCAAAATATGTCATGTAATCCATAAATATGTATGCCTACTGTGTACCCAAGACAATTAAAAATGAAAAAGAATAATAATGATAAAAATTTTAAAAACTGAGAACAGATATTTACATATAAGATAACAAATGATGATTTAAACATACAGTTTTTTAAATAACTATATGTCAACACGAGGACAAAAATCCTAGTAAAGATAATCAAATCAAAGAATGTGAAAGGAAAATCAACATAAGAAAAAAATCAGAGGCAAATTAACATATTAATTTATCTATAAGTATATTATTTTATTCTATTAAATTAATAGGTATTATATATTCTCAGAATCCCATATACTGGCCAGATGTGAAAAAAAAAAAAAAAAAAAAAAATAAAAAAAGATAATAATCGTCTGCTGTTGGGTATGTAAATTTTTTAAATAATTAGAAGATAATTTATTTAATAAATGGTAAAATTAAAGTTCTCATTTCCTACCCCTAACAAGTATGCTATAAGGAAGCATAAATTCACCATAGCATTGTTTGAAAAAACAAATTTGGAAAGAATTTGGATAGAAATGCAGAATGGAGGCCGGGTACAGTGGCTCATGCCTGTAATTTCAGGAGTTCCAGACCAGCCTGGCTAATGTGGCAAAACCCCATCTCTGCTAAAAATAGAAAAATTAGCTGGACATGTTGGCAGGAGCCTGTAATTCCAGCTACTCGGGAGGCTGAGGATGGGAGAATTGCTTGAATCCAGGAGGCAGAGCTCCAAGATCAGGGCGTTGCTCTCCAGCCTGGGAGACAGAGAAAAGCTCTGTCTCAGAAAAAAAAATAGAGAATGGAGTAGGAAATTGACATAAATGGTAAGCCTATATTAATGTGTGTATATTATTCTACCTTATACTTTTCTGGATAATTATGTTACTTGCAATATACTTTCATCATATTTTTTTTTGAATGATGATAACAAAATCCTTGACATGAATTTAAACAGCCACATATATATTAGTGATAAGCTGACACAAGAACAGATAATCAAATACTGCATGTTCTCACTCATAGGCGAGTGTTGAACAATGAGAACACATGGACACAGGGAGGGGAGCATCACACATGAGGGTCTATTGGGGAGGACTAGGGGAGGGACAGTGGGGAGTAGGAAGGTTGGGCAGGAATAACGTAGGGAGAAATGCCAGATATAGGTGACAGGTGGATAGAGGCAGCAAACCATATTGCCATGTGTATACCTATGCAACATTTGTTCTTTTATATATATATATATATAAATTTGTGCTATATGTATATTTTATATATAAGTATATATACATGTATGAGTGTATATATAAAAGAAAAAATGTACCTACAAATGGAATGTTAAAAATGTACCTGCAAATGGAATGTTAAATGTACCTGCAAATGGAATGTTAAATGATTTCATGAAAGCTAAAGTCTCAAGATTTACATTATATAAATGAAACACAATATTTCTTTTCACATACAAAACTCACATTCAAGTTTGAGAAAATGTTATTAAAATGTATTGAAATGTAGAGCATGGCAAGTGATAAGTGAGAATATGAAAATACCACGAAAGAAATTAGTTTGGATTTGCTCAGAAAGAATAAAGAAGATAAAATTTAAGCTGAATTTTAAAAGGCAACAATAAGATATTACTCAAGATAGGTGACAATATCGAGAACAACAAAGTTCTAAAAGAAAACTGCAGGAAAACCTAATTTGGAGGAGCACAAGGACAGACATAGATATTTCAGATAACTATAATTTATTGTTCCTTAATCACGTGCCTCGCCATATACTAGGCACTTTACATGTATTTCTTTGCCACAAAAGTTTTATAAATATGTATTAAAAGATAAAATAGACTAAGATAATTTAAAAGGGTTAAATAATAAACTCTTTATTGACACAAATATAAGCCTTACCTGATTCCAAAACTCCTGTTCTAAAAACTAATGTCAATAAACATTATAAGTGGCTTCACACAAGGCAATAAACAAAAACTTTCAAAAGGATTACAGATACAACAGAGAACTGAAATGAAAATTATACAATAGAGTGCAAATTAGAGAGTGACAGGTAGCGTTTACAGTGTCACTGAAATAGAATAGAGGAAATCAGTATGTGTTCAGTTGAAGAATGATTGGGAAGTGAAGCCAAGGTTACTAGTTTTACTATTTTAAATGACTGCACTGTGAATTAAAGAAAATGAAAGAATGTTTACTAAAACATTTGGTACTAAAACAAAACTTACATGTATTCTTAATCTGAGAAAATCTTATGGATTTTAAAAACTATTTTGTGCTCTATCAACATGCTACTGATGGTCACAGTGTGATAAGAAAAGACATTTTTAAGAAGAGAGTGGAATTAGGATTGGAAGGCAATAAATAAAACTGTCTCTTCTACATATAGCATGATGGTGTATATATATATAATACATATATATATATACTTTTTTAAATTATAGACAAATGATAATAATTAATAAGAAAATTTAGCAAGGCCAAAAATTAAATGTAATTCTTACTATATTGAAAAACATAGAAAATAGAAGATAAAAATGAAATGTTTCCAATAGCAATAGAAAGATAAAATACATAGTAATATATCTAACAGAAGAGCAATAACCTTCCAATATGAATTACAAAATGTAAATACCATCAATTAAATAATCTCTAAGTAAATACACTATTCAAGGTTCAAGGTTTGGAAAAGTCAGCACTGGAAACATGTTATCTCTCCTAATTAATATATTGATCCAATGCAACCCCAACAAAAATCCCAGCAGGTTTCTTGGCAAACCTTGATAAGCTGTTTTTGAAAGTTATGTGAAAAATAGAGGCAATAATAGCTGAGAATTCTTGCAGTAGTATTAAAGAATCTGAAAAACTTTTATTCTCAGATGTAATTATTAATTATACATATATAATAAGTGAGACAATATACAATTAACTCAGAAATAGACACATACACAAGAAGAATACAATGAAATGCCAGAAAAAGACTTAAGGAGTCTTTTATGTGACTTCTGGAGTCACGTAAAAATGTGATATATACTGAAGTAAAGAATTTATATTTGGTACTGAGCCAATTAAATATCAAAAATATAAATTGTGACTCTTACATCAGTGTATTTGCAAAACTCAATTCTTGGTGTATTGTAGACTTAAATATAAAAGATACATAATATTTTATAGAAGAAAATATAATTTGATCTTTATGATCTACAAGTGAGCAATTATTTTTTTAAACAGGACAAAAATATACAAACCATGTAGTAGAATATAAACGTTTAACCTACATTCATCTTAATGACTTTTGTTAATCAAGAGGCCCATTAAAAAATGAATGGACAAATCACAGACTAATTTACAGTTCATATTACTGATAAATAACTCATACCCAGAATATATACAGTACTCTTACAAATCAATAAATGACAGTCCCTCAGTTTGCTACAACTGCTGCAACAAATAACCACAGACAGAGTGGCTTAAACAAAGAAATGTATTGTCTCACAGTTTTGGAGGTTAGAAATCCAAGATCAAGGTGTCACAAGATTGTTTCTTCTCAGGGCTATAAGAAAATAAAGCAGTTTCATGTCTTTCTCCTAGCTACTAGTGGTTGGCTGGCAATCTTCGGCATGCGTTGACTTCTGCTACGTCATCCCAATGTCTGCTTTAATCCTCACATGGTATTCTCCTTGTGTGTGTGTGTCAGAAATTAAATTTCCCCTTTCAATAAGGGCATCAAGAACATTATATTAGAGCCCACTCTACTTCAGTATTACCTCATTTTTCCTAACTTCATTTGCAATGACCTTACTTCCAAAGAAAGTCACATTCTGAGCTTCTAGGGGCTAGGAACTCAACACATGAATTATTGAAGAACACAATTCAACCCATAACAGTCAGACAATTCAACAGATCAAAACATGCAAACACGGGAAAAGATGCCTACAAAGTGGATCAGTTAAAAAAAACAGGAAAATATGCTTTACTTCATTAGTCAACAGAGACCTGCAAGATAAAATCACAATTAAAGAAGATACAAATAAATGGATGTTCCATGTTCATAGATTGAAATAAATGACATTGTTACAATATCCATAGTACCCAAAATGATATGCAGGTTCACTATGTTCTTTATCAAGATATCAATAATATTCTCCACAGATTTAGAAATACATACTCCTAAAATTCATGTGAAATCACAAAAGACTCTGGATAGCCATGGTAACCTTAAGCAAAAAGACCAAAGTTGAAGGTGTGACACTTTCTGTTTACAAAATATACTACAAAGCTAGAGTAACTAAAATAGGATGATGCTGGCATGAAAATAGACACATAGACCAAAGAAAGAGAATAGGGAAGATAGAAAAAAATCCATACACTTACATTGAACTTATTATGAACAAAGGTGCTAAAAATGCACAATGGAGAAAGCTACTCTAATGAGTAAATGGTGCAGGGAATATTGAATGACTACAGGCAGTGAAGAAGGAAGCTAAATGCTTATCTCCTATCATCAACAAAAATCAACTAAAAATAATTCAAGAATTAAATATGAGATCCTAAATGGTAATATTATGGTAAGAAAACATAAAGGAAACACTTCATGACACTGATCTGCACTAAAATTTTTTGGATAAGATCCCAGAAACACAGGCAACAAAAGAAAACATACAAAAATGAGATTATATCAAACTGAAAAGCTACTGCCCAGCAAAGTAAACAACAAAATGAACAGAAAACCTACAGAATGGAAAAAAATTGGCAAACTATGCAGCTGATAAGGTTTTAATTTTAATATGCAGAATATGTAAGAAACTCATAAATAACTCAATAGCACATTTTTTAATAATCAAAAGACCCAAGTAGAGACTACTTAAGGTACGCAAATGGTCAATGAATATATCTAAAAATGCCCAACATCACTAATCATTAGAACAATGCAAATCAAAACCATCATGAAATATCACCTCACCACAGTTAGAGTAGCAATTATCAAAATAAAAAATTAAATACTGGTGTGAATCATAGGAACTCATACAGTGTTAGTGAAAATGAAAATTAGTATTATTATGGAAAACAGTGTGGAGACTCCTCAAAACATCAAAAATGGAAGTACCATATGATCCAGTAATCCCATCACAGGATATATATCCAAAATTAATAAAGTCAGTCATGTTGACTGCAGTACTATTAGCAAAAACCATGACAGAAAATCAATTTAATTGACATCAAGAGATTAAATTAATAAAGAAAATGTGATATACCCAATGGAATACTATTCATCCACGAAAAAGAATAAAATTCTGTCATTTGCAGGAACATGAAAGAATCTGAAAGGCATTATGTTCATTGAAATAATCCAGGTACAGAAAGACAAATACTGAATGATTCCACTTATATGTGAAATCTAAAATAGTTGAACTCTAATTCTATTAGAAGTAGAGAGCTAAATTGAGGTAACTGGAGCTATGGGAGTAGGGCTTTGGGGAGATGTAGGTCAAAGTATACTAAATTTCAGTTATATAGGAGTAAGTTCTGGTGTTTTACTCACAGTGGAGTGACTATGGTTAACTGTATATATTTCAAAATAGCTAGAACAGGAAATATTGAATGTTCTTACCACACAGAAATGATAAATGTATGAAGTGATGGATATGCTAAATAACCTGATTTAATTATTACACAATTCATGCATGTTTTAAAACATTACACTGTACCAAATAAATATGTTCAATTATGTCAATTAAAAATACAATAAAAACAAACAAGAGAAAATGACTGAATAGACAATCTTTTAAAAGTTTTTTTTAATTACATTAGAAAAATACATTATATGTACACATGCTTTTGTTTTTGTAGTTTAAATCTCTTAGTCTTTCACTTGTTACCTAAAGTCCTATATAAAAATGGATGTAATAAAATATTTCATAATGAAGAAAAAAATTATGTACCCAGAGTTTCCCAATTTGTTGTTTTATTCTAGGGTTTAGGTTAAAAATAGAATTTATAATACATATAAAATATTAATATATATATATATACATAGATGCAAATATATATTTGTGCTATATGTATATTTTATATATAAATATAAGTATATATACATCTATGAGTGTATTTATATACATGTATATATAAATACATACATATATATATATGTGTGTGTGTCTTTTCTCAAGATAAAAATGTGCTTTCCCAAAATAGATACATAAAGTCTAATAAGCTAACTTATCTTTTAGGATAATCCAGTAATCCCACTACAGGATATATATCCAAAATAAATAAATGCAGTCATGTTGACTGCAGCACTATTAACAGAAACCATGATTGAGAATTAGCCTACTTGTCCATCAACAGACAAATGAATAAAGAAAATGTAGTATAAAATTACCACATAATAAAAGTCAATTTTGTCAGGCCCTCAATGACTTACATCCTTTCAGTATGGTGGTTGGGTAAAGGGAAGAAAAACAAAACTGACTTAAAGCGTAGCCTGTATTTTTAATTTTTTTCACTCCCAGAGTCACTACCCTGCAGCTTATCCCAAGATTTAACTTTATAAACATTGCTTTCTTCTTTCATGTACTCCATATTCTTCTTATCTTTTGCTTGAAATCTGATAAAATGGGTTATTTCCTGGAATGAAGGTGACCTGAAGCTACCTTTTTTTTCCCTGTATTATCTGGGTCTACATCAGTACTGTCTTAATAGAAGTAATTTTCTGTTGGCCAAACCTATGGAGCAAAGGAGTATTAAGAACACCAGTGAGTTCCCTTGAGTCTTATTTACCCCTATTTTGTAGCAGTATCCCAGTTCATGCTTGGTAATTAGATTTTTTCACTTTGGTCACCCTTTTCTGTTTGTTGGTTCAGTGACGTGAGATTTCAAAAATGTCTGGGTGGATGAGGAGTCAGCAGTTTATTCTCATAAGTATTGATATGACCTGCGTATTAAATTTCCTTTATTTATTGCAATGCTTCTGCCATTATTGCCTTTCTTTTAAAAACTTTTATTTCATTTTAAGTTTCAGGGCACACGTGCAGGATGTGCAGGTTTGTTACATAGGTCAACTTGTGCCATGGTGGTTTGCTGCACCTATCAACCCATTATCTAGATATTAAGCCTGGTATGCATTAGCTATTTTTCCTGATGATCGCCGACCTCCCCCAACAGCTCCCAGAATGCACTGTTCTGCCTCTTGTGTCTACGTGTTCAGCTCCCACTTATTATTGAAAACACGCAGTGTTTGGTTATTTTGTTCCTGCATTAGTTTCCTGAGGATAATGGCTTCCAGCTTCATCCAGGTCCCTGCAAAGGACATGATCTCATTACTTTTGTGGTGGCATAGTATTCCATGGCATATACATACTACATTTTCTTTATCCAGTTTATCATTAATGAGAATTTGTATTAATTTCATGCATTTGCTATTGTAAATAGTGATGCAGTGAACACATGCTTGCATGTATCTTTACAATAGAAGACTTTATATTCCTTTGAGTATATACCCAGTAATAGGATTGCTGGGTCAAATGGTATTTCTATTTCTAAATCTTTGAGGAATCATTGTCTTCCACAATGGTTGAGCTAATTTTCATCCTTATCAAGAGTATAAAAATATTTTTATTTCTCCACAATCTTGCTAGCATCTGTTTCTTGACTTTTGAATAATTGCCATTCTGATTGACATGAGATGATATTTCACTGTGTGGTTTTGATTTGCATTTCTCTGATCATCAGTGATGTTGAGCTTTTTTCATATGTTTGCTGTCCACATGTATGTCTTCTCTTGAGAAGTCTCTGTTCGTGTCCTCTGCCTACCTTTTAATGGGATTATTCGTTTTCTTCTTGTAATTTGCTTAAGTTCCTTATAGATTCTGGAAATTAGACATTTGTCAGATAGATAGATTGCAGAAATGTTCTCCCATTCTGTAGGTTGCCTGTTCACTCTGATGATAGTTTATTTTGCTGTGCAGAAACTCTTTAATGTAATTAGATCCCATTTGTCAATTGTTGCTTTTGTAGCAATTGCTTTTGGTGATTTCATCATAAAAGCTTTGCCCTTGCTTAGGCCCTGAATGGTATGGCCTAGATATTCATTTAGGGTTTTTATAGATTTGGATTTTACATTTAAGTCTTTAATCTATCTTGAGTTAATTTTTGCCACAATGAGAATAAATACCTAGTTAAGAGTATAGCTCATAACAAAAGTGAAGGACCTCTTCAAGAACAACAAACCACTGCTCAAGGAAATCAGAGATGACACAGTTGGAAAAACATTCTATGTTCAAGGATATGATTATCAATATCATGAAAATGGCCATACTTCCCAAAGCAATTTATAGATTCAATGCTATTCCCATTAAATTACCATTGATATTCTTCACAGAATCAGAATATTTTTTTTTTAATTTATATGGAACCAAAAAAGAGCTTGTATAGCCAGAACAATCCTAAGCAAAAAGCTGGAGACATCATGCTACCTAAATTAAAACTATACTACAAGGCTACAGTACCAAAAAAGCATGGTACTGGTACAAAAACAGGCACATAGACCAATGGAACAGAATAGAAAACTCAGAAATAAAACTACACATCAACCATCTGATTTTTTATAAACCCGACATAAACAAGCAATAAGAAAGGTTTCATATTTAATAAATGGTGCTGGCAGAATTGACCAGTTATATGTAAAAAATTAAAAGTGGACCCCCATCCTTATATCTTATTACCTTTCATGGTCTTACAGAATGCCTATGCATCAACTTATAATCTTATAGGACCAGTTTCCTTAGCTCATCATCAAGAAAGTATAACAATTTGATTACATGCACAGGATTTACTAGTTTGAAGACATGATTAGAAAGAACAGGCTCAAGTAGAATGATGGGATGATATGCTAGAAATTTAGTTATACAAACCTTGTCTGAGAGGATGTAGTGACAACTACTCCTTAGTGAGAAAACCTTGGTCTGAGAACTGGGTAGAAGACAGGGGCTTGAGCTCTCTCCCAGTTACAACTCAAGATATATAAAATATTATAAGATATATGTAAGATAGTGTTTCTTCAAATATTGAATCAGATTAGGACATCTGGAAGTTTTGATGCTCCATGGGTAAATATTTCTCCCTAGAAAAATATTCACATCTTCAGTGGTTTGGAAGTTGGGGCTGACTCCTCTCCCACCTGCCAACATTATTGAAATTTATGCCACTGAACCAACAGGCAGAAAAAGAGGTTGGCGTTCTTACTGCACAAAGTGAATAATTCTAATGACCAAGCATGAATTGTGGACCCATGTACAAAGTGACTATGTGACAAATATTGAGGCTATCCAGAGAAACTAAAAATAGAACCATGGTCACCATGGATAATCTGTTTACCTTCATTGCTAAGTACCTAACCTACTGTTGCATTTTTAGCGGGATAAGATCAGCACCAAGACAAAAGTATGACGAATTGCAGGGTCTTTATTGCCAGCGACCATGGAGGACTCATGTCTCTCCAACCCGTGGCCCCGAGTTGAGGGAGAACTGGGCCTTTATGCTAAACAACACTTTTGGGGAGCTGGGAATTTTCTGGGGTGTTGGGGGGGACTGGGGATCTTTGCAAGCAGGCAGTTTGTACAGAAGCCAAGGTCAGCAGTTAGAGAGAGTGAAAACTCCCAATATCAGTAAGCAAGCAGTTTGTTCAGAAGCCAAGGCCAGCAGCTAGAGACAAGGGGGTTTCTTCTCAGGGTCTGTGTGACCCTGAGCGGCGAGTTTTTGAATTCCGTTGAAATGAGGCTGGTGTCTGTACCTGGCATTGGCCTGATTAATCATAGTGCCTTATCACGTAGCCTGTGAGCCTGAGAAGCCATTACATTTTAGCCTGGCTGAAGCCATTTTCCTTTCCACATCACATCATCATCTCTCATCTCTCCATCTTAGGGATAGTTCTTTGGTCGAAAGCATAGTTAAAATGTGCTACTATGAAAACAGTGAGGTTGACCCCTTCCTTACAGTTATTTCTTTGGATTCACCGTAAAGAATACTTTGTGATAATCAGAAATTCCACATCATAATGGCTCAGAATTTTGTCACAGGATGTTTGTTTTTTGTTACCTGATATGGGCAACAATTTCACAATGACTAATTGTATCCTTTGTCAATGACTACCTTTGTCATTTTACTTTCGAAAAGTTTGTTATTTCAATCATATGTAAATATTTTGAATTCTATGTTCTATTGAATTTCACTCATTATATAATGAGATTCCTTCCTTCCAATTAGTTTAGTTATATAGCAGAATTGCATTTCTTTTGTAGGCACATTTCAGTAATGGTCTTAAAGAGCTGCTTAATTCAGAAAATATTGAGCATTTAGTTTAATAAAACATATAAACATAAGGGATTCAAAAGCAAAATATCAGGTTCCAAAATCAGAGCTAGCACCAAGGTAGTGGAGTAGGAAGCCATTTAACCTTGCTAAGATTCAGTTCCTTCTATATAATGGGGGCAAGAATAAGAACTGCTTGTTAGGTTAACTTTCAAGATTATGATCAATAATGAAAACCCTTGCTAGAAGTAATGACAACAGTTTTATTAGTATCATTATCATAATTATCATGACATTTAGAAATACTAATATAATTTAATATTTAATATTACAAAATCCCATAAAATAGTTATGTCACCTTCCCATCACAGGAGAATGAATGTAAAGGCTTGTAGTCTAGGAAAAATACTTCTTAGAATTAGGTCTAATAGTAAATAGATCATGAAGGATTCATTCTCTTAAGTATTTAATTATTGATACCAGGATCTATTTTATACCTAATTGACTCAAAAAATTAATGTAGGATGACAATCGTAGCAGATAACACTGGATAACATACGTGTTTATCTGAAGAGGGTTTTTCCGGTAAACTCTTTGACAGATCTCAGGTAGATTTCTCACTTTTCTATTAGTGACTTGAGTTCCCCATATATCTGCTAAATTAACAGCACCCTAATAGAGTTTCTGACTTTTCCAAGGTGAATGGTGATAACTTACATTGCAGTGTCTCTGTTTTTACCCTGAACTGAAGGCAATACAGATCTTATTAAGATCAGAACTACAAAAAGAGAAAAAATAATCAAGCTCTGGAACAAAAAATATATATATCTCCCTATCTAATCTCTTTTGTTTTGTTTTGTCTTCATACATTCAACCTCATTTTGCCATTGGCATTGACTTGCATTCTGAGTTTTGTTATAGTGGTGACCTCCAACTAAAATATGTTTGGTAAAGATCATTTTATTTTTGTTGATTTTCTTTAATACATCTGTTTGGCTATATAGAATATTTTGAAATTACCTTTGGCAAAATAAAATATTTACTTACATGACAACCACATTAAATATACAGTTATGCTAAAATTTGGAATAATTAATTTATTCATTCAATTTGTAAATGTGTCCAGAAATAATCTATCACTTTGCTCAATGCTTTTAACTTTTATATGTTGAAAAAGAAAAACAAAAAGCAGGCATTCAGTATTGATGCCTGTATTACAGGATTTTTCAATATGTTATTTATGTGTGAAGTTTGTATGAATTTATTTAAAAAATTGCAACAGCATGTAATGCTGAGACTCATCTCATTTTATTATACTGTAAGTGTACATGATTGTAAATATATAGTTGAGACTTGCACTATTAGAAATACATATCTCAGTCAAAATAATCATATTGAAAAATATTTTGAGTTTGAGTGGTAAATTAGTAATTTCTTGCTTTCTTCCAAAAAATTCAACTGATGTGCAGACTGGTAGGAAGAAGCCGCTTATGTACATGCTATGGGCTTGCATCACATATACTTCTGTATACACACACACACACACACACACACACACACCCACCAGTTTTTAGTCATTGTTTGCTGCGCAACAAATCACCCTAAAACACAGAGACTTAAAACAATGACCTTTTATCTGCTCATGATTCCATTGGTTAATCATTTGGTGCGGGCTCAGTTCAGTTGCTCTGCTGATCTCATTTGTGCTTACTCCCAATTCTGGGTGATCCAAGATGACCTCACCTACAAACTTGTCAATTGTGCTACCTGTAAGCTGGAACTCTCTTGCCCTAAGGTCTCTCATCTTCATAGAAGCTAGTCTGAGTTTCTTTACATTTCAGTTTCAGAATATCAAGATAGGTAAACAGAAGCTGCGATATCTCTTAGGCATTGCACAATTATCACATCTGCTATATTAGTCAAAGCAAACCAACCACAACAGCAGCTTAGATTCAATGGGAAGGAGAAACATATGCTCTCTCTTGATTGAAGAAGTAGCATAGTCATATTACAAATGGCAATTCTGATTTCTAGTTCACTATTAAATTTAAGATGCAATAGGAATAGTTACTAACTCTTATTCATACACTGAGTGTCATAGACTCAACCTGATGTCTTTTTTTTTTTTTTTTTTGTGACAGGGTCTAGTTTTGTTACCCAGATTGGAGTGCAGTGGTGTGAACATGGCTCCTACAGCCTCAACCTTTTAGACTCCAGCCACCCTCCTGCCTCAGCCTCCTAAGTAGCTGGGACTACAGGAATGCATCTCTACATCCAGCTGATTTTTGCATTTTTCGTAGAGATGGGGTTTGGCCGTGTTGCCTAGGTTGGTCGCAAACTCCTGGGCTCAAGCAATGTGCTTGCCTTGGCCTCCCAAAGTGTTGGGATTACAACTGAAGTCTTATATTTAGCATTTGATTTTACTATATAATTGTACCCTATGGTTAAATAACATTCTGATTATACAGATAAGAAAAGTTAGATTCAATGAAGTTATTTAGCAAAGATAATATAAGGCAGCTTTAGAATGAAAATAGAAATTTTTCCAATGCCAAAATTCAAGCCCTTAACTTGTAGATTATACTGCCTGATGGGCCACTTGGCTTGATTTTCCAAAAGAGAGAAAAAGAAGACACAAAGATAGTTTAAGTTTCAGCAGTCATAAAACTGAAAATTCCTCCTCCCCCCTTCCCAGCAGATACCCTGTTTATAGCAGGACTGATTTAGGAATATCTGCTCTAGCATTTAAAGGCTCACTATTAAATTTTTTACTTATTTAGCTTTATTTTCAGAAATGGTTGTTATATACCTTAGATCTCATTATGCTGACCAGTATTCTCCCTGACACATAAATAAATATAAATCTATCGTTATGATTTAGATTATGACTAGAATTTGAATCTCACTTTTGGTTTAGCAATACAAATTTCACAATTCATTGAAAATTTCAAGATTTCCTTTTTACAAGCTTAGTATCTTCCCCTTAATGTAATATATAGGTATCTTTTAAAAGATGTTTTGCCTTGAAATTCTTCATTTTGAAGAATTAAAATCTTATTTTACTAGTTACATTGCAGAATGATGCAGATATAATAGAGGATTAACATTTTAAATATGACTCATGTAAGTCTATAACTGTTTTTTAATGTCAACCTATTATTGGATAAATATGCTTTCTTATTTGTAATGCAAATGCTCTAAATGATGTGAGATAGTAAGAGCTAGCTGTGTCTCACTTCAGAGTTCAGATCCGACTGGGTAGAAACTGCCCCCTGGAGCAAAATACTATAATGGCTGTCTATGGGTTTGCAGTATTTTCAGAGTAATTTTTCCTAGAGTACTCCGAAAAATAGGTACAACTAAGGAGACTAAATGAAGTGCACACAGAATAGAAGCTACTACCCCATAACCAGAGATTAAATGTCACCCATAGACGGGACAGAATCTAGAACTCCTGTGTGAGCAGAAATTTGAACTTGATGGCAGATATCATAGAAAATCTCAGAATAGCTGAATCATCAGCATTTCACATTAGGATGGGAAACAAAGTGTGTTTACTGCTGGACTGGCAAATAGGGTATATCACTAGAGCTCTTTTAGACTTTACATTCCTCCTTTCCTACAAGCCTGACTTTCAGGCAATTGCGACTGTTTTCTTTCCTGTATAGATATTTCAATTCACAAAACCTCTACAATGAATTCTGGCAATTACCATCTGTGCAAACTAGCATCAGAGCCAATAGAGACTAGATTACGTGTCAGGGGAAAGGGATGGATATTAACCCTGCAGTGTCTATGGTTAAATAGTTTGAGAGAGGGCATTTAAGCACAAGTTTCTAAACAAGTTATAGAAATGATCAGTCCAATAACACTCAATACACAATATTAATTTTTTGCCAAGCCTACTGTAGCTTCTGAACTAAAGGGGTAGGGTAGCTTTTAAAAGGCATTACAAAATTCTAGACAATTATTAGCTTGAATATTGATCTAAACTAAGTTTAAGCATTGCTGTCAAATGTAACTCTAGTAAAAATTTAATTTACTAATATTCATTTTACTAATGGGAAATGGGGTTTTTCAAAAGATAACTACTTTAATAAATCTGATGTTTGTTAAAATTTTAACCAAAAAATAGTACATTTAAAATTGAGAGGCTGGGCACAGTGGCTTACACCTGTAATCCCAGTCCTTTGGGAGGCTGAGGCAGGCAGATTGCTTGAGCTCAGGAGTTTGAAACCAGTCTGAGCAACACAGTGAGACCCCGTTCCTACCAAAACTGAAAACATTAGCTGGACATGGTGGCGTGTTTCTGTGGTCCTAGCTACTGAGGAGGCTGAAGTGGGAGGATCCTTAGATCTGGGAAGTCAAGGGTGTAGTAAGCCAAGACTGTGTCACTGCACTCCAACCTGGGTGACACAGGAGACCCTATCTCAAAAAATAGAATAAATAAATAAATAAGTAACATTCAGAAATATCCAGTAGTACACATTAAATTCAGTGTGTAAAATGAAATGCTGTTTACTCTAATAACTAGAAATTTTTCTTAATTATATTTAATTTTTAAGATGAAAATATGTGTTAAATTGCTAAATTAAGTAGCAGAGCAAATGAATTAAGGCAGTTTCATATTACTATTTGAACTATTATGTAAATTTTGTGAAATTATATTGTCTCCTCATTTGGCAGAAAAAAAATACATTTTTAGGAAGGTCTTCAATTCATATTATTCATTATGTGAAAACCAATGGAAAAACTGACAGTTAACATGTAAATTTCAATGTTATCCATATATGAATTGCTATAAAATGAGGAATAAATGTGACTGAAGCACTGCTGTAACAGCTGCATAAATCATCTTCTTTTTCTTGATTGTTGTTGCTTTACAGGTTTATCAGAGAAGCTAGCTTTCAAGGCAGTGTAGAAATTGGCAAATAATAGCTTATTCTTCTTTTCATTTATCTTTGATTTTTATGTACTCATAGTTCCATGATTTTACCAGTAATTCCAAAGAGTGTGATTTCTACAGTTCACTGAATGAATACACATTTTAAATTGATGGTCAATAATTTAAGAATGATAGGATATGTAAACTCTAGCTTTTTTTGGTTAAAACTCAGTTGACAAAAATGTCTCAAAGACCAAACTTTAGTTCTCTATATTTCACAAATAGCTTTATTTAATATCAGCACAACAGATAATAAACATTTACTTTAGTAATAAATAGTTTTAAAATGTGCTTTATTTTGAACAAAAATGGCAGAAGATAATTTCTCTTAATGGTAAAAATTATGTTTATTCTTATTCTGATAACACTCATCTAATAAATATGAATGGACCTTTAATGAGAGTCAATTGAAAGTATGGAAATGTAACACATCTGCCCCTATGATTTGTCCAAATACACCTTCTCCTGGGAATGAAATAAAAAAATGAGGTGTCATTACAATGTATTCATTTAACACAATTATGGAGCATTGTTTGTGCATATGATGCTAAATGCCAGAAATTAAAGAGTTAAAAAACATTGTCCCCTGCCCTTATAAAACAGAGCTAGTGGTGGAAACTGTTCATCTCCCCTAACACACTTTAATTAGCCTTAAGCCATAAACATGAAGAAAGCTGCCGCTGATTCCAGAAAAGCAGATGCTGTATTTTTCTAGAACCTTTCTTAGTTTAACTGTTTTTCAAATTAGGAGAAATTTCTCCCTCAGTTGAAGCTACCTAGATGAGTACAGAGCTCAGAGTTTAGAAAAAACAGATATCTAAGAATTGTCTAATAAAAGGGAAAAATACATTACAATCATTTTGATGTAGAAAATACCTTTAAAATATGTGATTGCACACAATCCAATTGGAGAAAGAAAGACTTGATATATCTATTTATGGAAATCTATAGATAGATAGAAGTAGAGGCGCTCGTTAAATTCTACTTTAAGCATTTGAGAGTTGAGGGATAAGGATAATGGAAATTATTTTGGGGAATAGATAACAGACTTCAGATACAGTTGTAAGAAGAATTGTAATATATTGGTAACCTACTGGATGCTAAGGATTTATGTCGAGAAGACTGACTCACAGATAATTTTGATATGTCTATCTTGAAAAAGTTGCAGTTGGTAATATCAATTACTTTGATAAGAAATTGATCAGAAAAAAAATGAAATGTGTATTCTTATTAAAAGAATGGAAAAATAAGAAAAAGCTATAGAAAATATGAGATAGTTTGATATGCAAATATAGATATAGGAATTTTGAATTATGTTTGGGGTATTCATAGGCCAACTAGCTTGATATAACAGTAACAATAAGCCATATGAAGGAATAAAATAATCTTAAAATCATGGTTTGGTTTGGAGGTACTGATTTTTAAAGTCATTAAGACAAAGGTAGTAGTTGAAGCCACATACACATGGATATTATTTCTCAGGAAGAATAAATGCAGTTAAGAGAGCAAAGATCTTGGGTTGGAAATTTAGAGAAACTAACATAAGGAAGATTCATCTATAAATATTGAGCACTCCAAGTGAGTAAAATAATCCCCAAGTAGAACAGCATTGCAAATGCCAAAAAAGAAGAGTGCTTTAAAGAGGG
Organism: Cheracebus regulus; assembly: GCA_963574635.1. Taxonomy (NCBI): domain Eukaryota; kingdom Metazoa; phylum Chordata; class Mammalia; order Primates; family Pitheciidae; genus Cheracebus; species Cheracebus regulus. The sequence goes on along the minus strand of CAUYQU010079530.1, from coordinate 2,420 downwards.
AGTAGTCAACAGTGTCACATGCTGAAGAAAGATTAGACAGCATGACCATAAAAAATAGTAGTAAAATGACATGTAGAAGTCAATTGTGACTTCAGTTGTACACAAGTTATTCTAGCTTGACAAGTAAGAGGATATGGAGGAAAATCTATTCTTGTAATATATATTTACCAATCAGGGAATACAGAAAGAGAGACAACTGGGATTCAAACAAACAACAAGCAGAAAAACAAAAACCCTGAAGGAAAAAAATGCAAACTCTAAAACACACAGCTGGATTTATGTGCTCTTAATTTATGAAATGATCCTGGTTTAGGATTCAGGGAACAGCCTTTTAAAAAAAGGCTAATGAATTATGAATTCATTATGAATTATGAATTTAAAAGGATAATGAATTATGGCCAGTTACTAGGCCATAAACCCAACAGTGACAAAACCAGGTGTGCCTTTTTGCCACTATACTGTCACTGACTAATATAATTTCATATTATGCATTTAGCAGCGGTTGAATAAATTAATGTTTCTAACCTACCCAGTGACTTCTCTTCAATCTTTTCCCTGAAGAGAAGTCACTGGTGGGTTATGGTAATTGGGACAGTTAGTAAGGGCTGTTCCTTCTTAATATAAACAGGACTTACTAACTGTACTAATTACCTCGAGAGAGATATGATCCATGTTCAGCTTCTGGTAACAGTGAGTCAGACTAATGGTTGCCCTACTATTTTTTAATTGTTATATTTTTCTGTCATATGAAGAATGTATTAGAAAGGCTTACCAGGTTTGTCATGGCAATTCAAAGACATTACTAGAATTTCAGGCTCCTATTTTCTGCTCTGTACTTCTTACGGAGTAATTTCCATGCTTAAGGTTACCTCGTTACTATAAGATAGCCTGCTTCAGTTATTACATTTATTTTCCAGGTAGGGAGGAGGAAAGAAGGTCATCACGGCAATTGCCTCCTGAGTAAGCCCCACCCAAGGATTTGGGCTTACATATAATTACCCAGCCCTATCTGTAAGACAGCATTAGGAATAGAGTTATTAAATTGCATATTTTCATTTTCTACATCATCATAATGAAGAATGGTAAAAAAAATATTGGGTAGACAAGAGTCTCTAATGTATACTGTAACGTCAATAAATACAAAGGAAACTTTGAGTTCTAGCTTTATATAACTATGCAACTACCCACTATGCCAGTCTTTCTTCTGAAACACTTTCTTTATATAGATACCTCTCTGAGTAAGTCTACTGTTGCTCAGCTTGGGTTGTAATTTCTTGCTTCATGTCCTTTACTAATGCTATTTTGACCTTTCAATAACTTCCAAATTTATAACTATAGCCCATATTTCACTTCTAAAAAACCTATATATCCAACTGCCTTTTCAACTTTTCCACTCTGATTTTTCACAGGAGTACTATGTAACCAGCAAACAGAAGATTGAACTTATTATACTCTCAAAACCTGTAAATTAATCATTAACTCAATCTAAAAAAATATAGGTATCCTGATCTACCTGTTTTCCCAGTCTAGAAAACTCAGAATCAATGCCAGGTTGAGTCAAGACTCTAATTCTATACATAAGACCAAAAAGCCCATTTTGCTTATTATTATGCCTTATAGCTACCTGACACTAAACCTACAAAAATGCCTAAAAAAGAAACATGAAAAAAATAGAAAGATAAGAATATAAGTATGAGATATAATAGTAGTAACATATACATTCTGACTCTTATTGAGCTACAACAACTTTTGATAAAAATGCATCATATAGTACATGGAAGTAAATTATACATAAGTCAAGGTATTGTTTGAAATTCTGGCAACACAGTCCTGATGATATTTCACCAGATCCACCCAGGAGACTTGAGAGATTGTATATTTTAGAAATAAAAGGCACTCAAGCACTTCTGCTTAAGACGGTCAGAATTCAATTTGATGTTTTTCTTTGTAGGACCCTCATTATACCATCCTAGTATGAAACAATGGAGAATCCCTGATTTGCATTTAAGGGTATGATGTTTCTAAGTCATTAAAGGCATGTTAGTTGTTCTTCTTCCTCTTCTTGACTGTTTACAAGTGAAGAGATGCCTGATATTTAGAGAATATGTATTCTTCCTTGACAGAGGAACCTTGGATGGGATATAAACTATAAGAAAAAAGACAAATAGACAAAACTATAGATCTTTATGTGATACAACTATAAACACATTCAATTATTTATTATTTATCTGCTGTAGTTACCATATTACTATGCTGGGAAAAGGAGTAAACTGCATAACTTAATATTTAATTATATAATTTGTGTAATTATTAACTATTTTGTACTTATTGTATTAGATGAGCTATATGAGATAGGGAGGAAGGAAGGAGGAAGGGAAAGGAAGGGGAAAGAAAGAAGAAAGGAAAAAAAGAAAGAAAGA